>JAQQAE010006445.1:0-16689 GCA_029823295.1 Pseudamia nigra
TTTAAAAAATTCAGATTCAGCATTATTCAGATTTTTTTGGTTCATAAATAATTTTTCAAATACGGTACATCTGTTGACATCATAGACTGCAAATATAACTGGACAAAGTGACCGTGACGTCACCCATTAGTTTCTGAAGGGTTGTTTTGAGGCCAATAGGGTCGTCACTTCCTGGATGACATTTTGGAGCCAAAGCTAATATTAGCTGCTACCTTAGCTTACTGATGCAGAAAAACTTCACCACACAGTGTCAAAGAAAGTCATATTACGGTGTTGTTAGTGTAAACACTTACCCGCAGCTGCAGTCGAGCGTATCTCATGTATAACTATGAACATATTGAATAAACAGAAGGTCCGAATCCGTCTGACTTCACTAGTGAGCTGTTACTATCGCGACATGTCAATCAATCAAACCCCAGCACGGCAGCGATTTGTTGGATTATTTGCTGTAATATCTCAATAACAGAGTAAAAAGTTAAAGATGAACCACCATGTTCCTTATTAGATGGTCCAAATAAACGTTTGAGATCATGATGACCCATGAAAAAAATTTATTTGCTTAGTATTTTCATATGGAAGTCCAGTGTATCTCTATGGGAAAATAGCTTCTTGGAGTCAGACGAACTTTTCCCCAGTGACCAAGCGGTGATTTTACAACTTAAAGTTACTTCTGCATCGGCCTCACTGAACAGCCCCGGTCGTTGCCCCCTGCTTGAGATCAATTGGAAATCTATAAAATGTAAGTGCAGTTATCAGAGTGTACGACCGTTCATGGGTATGTCAGAAGTAATACTGTGTGATGTGTGAATCCTCTTAACAGGCTTTGCAAGTGTTTCCCCAAATCGAAGTGTTCTATCGTTTTGTATGGCAACAGTTTGAAGCTGTCGAAATGAACCGAACCAGATTCCAAAAATCCCTCCAACTGAGCAGCTGGAAAGTGTGCATTAGCTTACCCAAGTGACAACATCTGTAGCAATGCAAGTGCTGGCAGGATGTTTATTTATACAAGTACCGACATTTTTTTTCATGTGTACAAGTTTCGGCAAAATGTAACTCTGTGGTTTTTACTTCACACCCAGTCTGGGAGGAAGAAGAGAAAAACACAATTTTCAGCAGATAGTGCACATTTTTGTGTAAGTACACATTGTCTTGTGCTATTAAAAGTACAAATCTCTTAATTAATTCAGTTTTTAACTCCCACTTTCATAAGAAGATACGTTTAATTTCCCATCATAGAGCTCACATTCAATTTACTGCCATAGAACCAGCAAGATATTTTTCCAGTCGTACGATCGAAGCTGCATTTTCCACAAACGGGAGTGAAGTTGTCCACTCTTTTATTCCTTGTAGCTCTATGGATGGAACCTTCATATCTCCTGGTCTTTGTTGTTCAACAGAACACTGGATTTTTTTTTTGGGGGGGGGGGGGCTCTGGGAGACCAGGCAGAGGCATATTCTATATACAGTAAAATATTAAACAACTTTGCCCTGGCAGAAAAAAAATGTTGTCACTAAAAAGCCACACTGCAGATAATTTAACCTCCAGTCATGGATTTTAGGCTCTGTTGTAACGAGTCAATAATTTTATCTAAACATCAGTAAAATATCCAATACCTGATGAGTGCTTACGATTTAGTTCCGATCACAGCTGATACACTTCATTCACCGTAGCAGCTCCTGGAAGTTTCCAAGTTTTTATTGTTGCTCATGTGAAGCCAAAAGAAGAAGGAGACCTCACATATTCAGATTCCAGAAAACACAGAACCACAGCAGCTCCCCGAGGCTTCAGGTTTACCGAACCAAACATCGGGTCAGAGACACAGGACTTACACGACTGCAGCTATCTGAGCAGACAAGAGCGACTGTTCAGTGGAGAACCCATACGCTTCTAAATATCATCTAACATGTGCAATAAATATTCAAAAATGTTCCAACAAACGGAATTACTGTGTATTTTCTGTATATGAGCATGATGTTTTGCTTAGACCCACTTGAATTATTGAAAAAAATAAAAAAAAATGCGATATTTCTATACATGCGTGTGCTTATGTATGTGTTTGTGTGTCTGTGTGCATAAATCCTGGAGGTCAACCTTGACCTGAGAAGCCATACTTCTTGTGTAGCTGTTGATCACTAATGTCACTGCTGTTTCCTCCTTCTTTGTGCAGGTGTGTGTGTGAATGTACGTACAGAGGAAGAGAAGACATTTACACACATGACGTCGCATGTTGTCAGTCAGCAAAATGGAGCATAGTTACATCTCTTTGTGAAGTGCAAGGCGAGAAAAAACATGGTACTGTATTTATATGAGAGTCCGAGTGTGGATTGGACTCGTTCTTGAAGCCGAACCATCAAAAAGCCTCAGAGTAATATTTGATTTCCATGCTAAAAGTAATACAAAAGTGCATGTAAAATGTTTATTAAGGGACAGAGGTCATTCAAACTGTACCTGTTGTTAGAGGAATTCTTCTTCTACACAATGTACTACTGAACATCGTCTCCTTCACAAGACATTCAGCTTCCTGTAGCTCAGAGCAGACTTCCACCTGTCTCACCTTCAAATTGCTTTACATCACCAAGGCCCAGTTCAGACCTTGCAATAAACATCCGTCACGATGGCACTGCTTGTCCAATCATATGTGGCCAGTGCTAACACAAGGTCTAAACAACCCCGGGATGAGTGCCAGGATACATCGGCATCTGATCAGCCAGGAGGCACGTCTGGGAATCATTTGTCTGCATTGTCTTGTAGTCTGGACACACATCCATCCTGGGATGCATTAAGGACTTCCTCCTCAGTTGATGTGTTACATTGCATCCGGAAAGTGTTCATAGGACACAACTGATGTATCCCATAATGCATTGCGCACATGACGGACGGAAGTACTGCTGAATCAGGGAGCTATGAGGAATGCGCAATTACATAAGATAGAGCACTTCCAATTCATGAATAACATTAAAAAGCAAAATAACCACAAACGCGAGTGAAAAATCCTCCGTCTCAAAGCAGCAGCTGGTCGGTGACAGGTGCCTACGTCATAACGCGAGGGTAAGAACAGCTCTGCCGATTTATGCAAACCAGCTTCCGTGGGGTGGACTGTCCCATTTAACAACCGCAGACCACGAAGGCCGCAGCTGACGTGGGCCGCATAGGCTGCAGCCCTTGAATTGGGACACAGCTAGTGTCGCCAGCAGTTTGTCACATGCCAACTTGACATGGAGCAATATAACACAGACAAGCGTAGACCTGTTTAAGATGTATTGATTGCTGAAATTGCAGTGTCGGTAGGCGAAGCGAGGTACAATATGTGGCCTAGTACTGCCATTTTTGTTTGTTTTTTGCTGTATTGAGTTGTTATGCATATCTGTGACGTCTGCTTGTGTTAGATTCTAACATATAAGTAATTAGTTTTAAGGAAATGTAATTTGCTTATTTTCTTAATGTATTTATACTGTATTAATCCTTTGTTGGAAATTCATCTTACTGCCGCGTTAATGGTGCACAGTGCATGGTTTCTGGGTGAGTACCCAGAGAAAACCTGCACAGGCATGAGGACACCATGCAAACTCCACACACAAAGGCTCCGTGCTGACCCTGGGATTTGAACCCAGAACCTGTGTACTGTATGTACAGTGTTTGAGATTTTACGTTTCTGTGTGTGTACTGTATGTGGAAACTTTACTGTCATGTTTTTAGCTTCACAGTGCTCGATGGAGTCAAAAGCACACCTGTTGAACACAATGTGTCTTCCTTGATGCCAAGGGCTGCTACCGATACACACAGAACAGAGTCATATAGATTTTTTAACACGACAGCTGCAATGCATGTTAGACTACAGATGGCAAAAAGCCAGTGGTCGCCTTTGAGCAGCCTCACATCTCACTAGTGTATTAAATTGACAAAGAAACGTTACAAAGCTGGTTTGTTCAATGATCTGCACTATGGAGGAGCTGGTTTATTTGGTTTGAAAAGATCCAATCAGACGAGATACTGTACATGGGTAACGTCAGGTGTCGACAGATGAGTTTGCAGCTAAACAGATTTGATTGGATGTGCTAGGATCGGTATATACAAGGTCTGAACAGGCAATTTGGAAACTCCTCAGTGTGGTGCTAACTGCGTGAAGAGGATAGGCTTTGAATTTGTGGGGTTGTCCCAACGGAAACTTCTCTTCAACACTGGATGGGTCAAAGTGCTGAACAATGGCCACTGGATTGGATGAATGTTCAATGAACTAAACATTAAGACACAAGCTGATTAAAAGATAACATGAGAGCTAAGGTTTCACTTCATCAGCAGCTTTTAACTTTTTAAAGACAGCACTGAGCAGTTCTTCATGTCCCTGTCCTCTCCACTGTCTTGCTCTTTTTTTGTTGATGGTTCTGGGATGAACCCTCAAAGTCCAGAAACCTCAAAGCTCTTCTGAGCCACTAACAGAGTAGTTGTCTCCTGGGAGTCGATGGTTTCAGCAATATGGGGTTTGAGCTGGTGTTTCTTCTGGCTTCAGATGTGACGATTAAGAGGTTCAGTTTGGGTTTGAGGGTTTGGATGAGTTCAAGTTTCTTCTGCTCAGAGATCAGCTGTCCTTCTGAGGTTACGGCCCCTAAAAACAGCAGTGTCACTGCAGGGTTAACCAACATGTGGATCTGATCGCTTATTTATTTATTTATTTTCTAATCTAAAAAAGTAAATCGAATCAAAAATGCATTAGGTCATTTAAAAATGTTTCCATACCAATCATCAAAGCCCCTTTTAAAGTGTTGATGTCTTAATAATCTGCACAAATACATCTAATCTAAACCACCAAAAATGTTGTGTGGAAATACAGATGGAAAACTGTCAGATATGAAGGAGATTTGTAGAAAAATGTACAAATTCTACAGGGCAGATGTTTTGAGTTCACTGTAACCAACAAGACACTGCATATTCACAGCAGTTTACAAATTGTCTGTATTATGAGGATGGATGGATTTTAAGAAGTGATTTAAAAGAAGCTGTCGCCTGCCTTTTCTTTTCAGGTAGGTTGTTCCAAAGTCGAGGCGTTGACTGAATGACCTGAGGGTCTAAGGTCACCTGCTGGCTCATAAAGTATCAGCCATTCAGATGAATAAGGAGTCAGACCCAGACGGGCTTTAAAAGTGATGAGTAAAATCTTAAAATCAATTCTAAAACACAACAAGAAGTCAGTGTGGAAAAAGGACAGTGGTTGTAAAAGAGGGTGAGGGTTTGAAAAAAAAATGCTATCTGATGGAATCTATGGAACAGACAGGAAAAGCTTGTTGTCTACAGCACCTTCTTGGCATAAAAGTAAACGAACACTAGCACTGCCTGTCGGGAGCAGGGCTAGTGTATGGATATGCTGGAATCAAGCCTCTGCCTTGAATTTGAAGCTGAAATTTAAAATACAAATTCTAGGGACATGTGAGAATCAAATTAACTTGTTAAAAAAAAAGATATGTCTCCACCGAAGTTCAAACCTAACCATTTCAGAGTCTAATATGGTTCTTTATACAGTAGGTCTCTGTTATTCTCTGCCTCCTGTACAGTCACATCCACATTCAGACAATTATCATTCTCTACAGGATGTTCTAGCACATTTTTAACTCATGCAAGAAATAGACTCAGATCTGGGGTAGAGTTATACTTCCACTGCCTGCAAATTGAATTTTTTATTCATGGATTTATTTTGTCACTATTTCACAGCATTTTAGACACCAGAGCTGAACAAGAATGAGCCAGGATAGACTCGACATCAAAGCTAAAATGAAAATGTCCCAGTCTAGACAAAAAGCGCTTTGGTTAGAGTCACATTTTTCCTGCATTATAAGCATCACATCTTTATTCAAACCGAACCTAGTGCTGTCAGTGTAAACCTGCCCATAGGCAGCTGAATAATGTGGTCATCAAAACCAGCTGATGTCTTAAACCCAGCTGGTGAACGAAAGACACTGTCTGTGAAAAATTAGCATTTATGGTCAGGATAAACAGTTCTATCACTTCAACATCACATTAATTAACATTTACTTGCATATGAGCACAATTTCGGAGAGCCATGTGAGAAAGACGGGGAGAGGTGCCCCAGCAGTGTAACCACACACTCCGTCACATGGCTCCACACACTCACACGGGCCGATGATATGTTGGGAAACGTAGTGAGGGGGAAACCTGAGAAGGGGAAAACTGAACGTCTGGAGGAGAAAAAACAATAACAAGAAACACCAGGAAAAACATGGACACTGTCATTTTCTTTTTCTGATTTCACCTCATCGCTTTCTGTCCGTCTTGATGTTTCGCTGTCAGGATGGCCCGATGTCCGTGTATCCTCCGAACCAGAAAAAGCACAGACTCTACTGTTTGAAAGACTCATTCAACTTGTTTACTGTCCAAACAGTAGAACGTACTGTTGAAATTGAGCGTAAAAGCCATTTGGAAAAACTATACATTTAATGTGAAGTAATAAATAAAATGCAAGCAATTGCAAAAGGGTCCAGACACCTCCTTGAATTTAAGACCCGAACCTTGGTCAACTTAAAATGATACTAAACATTTAAATATATTTTTTGAGTTGTAAACAGAACTATATGACTCATTAGTCCCTTACTGGGCAAAGAACCATACGTATATGGTAATTTCCAAAAGGCTTCCAAAAGGGTTTTTTTTTTTCGCACTGAATCCAACTATGTTGACTTTGTCTGAACTTTGATTGGGGCAAAATAGACAAGAAAATTAGGAATAATAAAGAAAATTCAAATAAAGAGCAAAAATAATTGAGAACATAGTCGAAACAAACAAAATATTCTAAAAAATCAATAAACATCAAGAAAATAATCAAGAAAGTGTGAAACAATGAACCAGGTAGCTGGAAAAATTAGGAAAAACATACAAAATAGTCAAGAAAAGGAGTCAAATTCAACAATATACTGTAATCAAGAAAGTGCACAAACTCATTACTTGAGTATTTTTTTAGGAGACACTCTTGCTTTCACTCAAGTACTTATGTTTATGAGTACTTCTATTTGAGTTAATAAAATTACAAAGTAACAATACTTTGACTTGAGTACAGTTTCTGTTCGCCCAGCTCTGCTTTTCACCTACTTCCCTTTATCAGGCAGGAATTAATTCAGTTATTTATTCAAGTGTGGCTGGTTAATTCATGATTCACCCAGAGACGGAAATACTTTTTTCATGCAGGGACAGATCGTTTTTCTCATTAATGAATCAAATCATTATTCAAATTTGTTTGATCATCTCAAACATTCAAATGTGGCGAATATTTGAAAAATGAAATCAGGAAGGGGGTAAATACTTTTATCACAGCACCTTTTTCCAGTGAAAACGTTATGTTCTTGCCTTTTTTCACTTTTCGATTTAGTCTCCATTCTTTTCAAATGCATTTTCCTTTTTTGCCTGATGTGATATAATTGCTTTCTTCAGCATTTTGTTTTCGTCTTTCTAACTTTTTTGTCTTTGTGTCTAGTTTCCCACACTGCTTTTCTGTCTGCTGGCAGCCATGTGTGATGCTTACAAGGCGTCATGCTAGGTCACCACGCCACACGCACACACACACACACGAGCGCACACTCCTACACGGCGTCAGCGCCTGTTATAGTGACAACGCTGCGGACAAAACCAGCAACAGACAAATATATAAAAATGGTCTAAAATTCCATTTAATTGGAGGAGATTTCCACATCGGCACTGTGTTTAGACATACATGTAGGCTCAGGAAAACCAGGGGAGCCAGAAAGATAAATAACAGAAAGCTTTGGAGCCATTCAGCCCTAAATAGCATGGGTACTTTTGTCACGGGGGTAAAAATAGGGATTCATGACCACAAAGAGTCTGTAGTCCCTAAAAATGTCCCTCTGTGTTCTCACACAGACGAACGTCTTTCATTTGGGTCACAGTTTTCTCTCCTTCACTTCACAATTCCCACGTTTTCTTTCTTTTTTTTCTGAAAAGTGAAGAGACAGGATGAGAACAAGCAAGACATGGTAGTAACATTGGAAAGAGGTACACTACCGGTCAAGTTTTACAACACCCCGATATTTCCAGTTTCATGTTGAAATTCAAGCAGCTGAAGTTCATTAATAGCTTGAAATGGTACAAAGGTCAGTGCTGAAATGCCAGACGTTATAAAAAACAGTTGAAGTTACCCAAAACTGAAAAATAACATACTGTACATTTCAGAATTATACAAAAAGGCCTTTTTCAAGGAACAAGACATGAGTTAACAACTTAAAGCTTTTCTGCACCAATGCAGGTTGATCAAGCCTTAAAAGTTGCCGAATGAATTAAAATTCCCTCTGTCTGCATGAAAGCGGTGTTGGAACACACTGTTGGTATAAGCTATGTTTGAACAGTATTGTACTGCATTGTGTTGCTGTAAAAATGGCGAGAAATGGGACAAAAACAATGGAAGCGAGACAGACCATCATAACACTTAAAAGTGCAGGTTTTTCCTCCAGAAATTGCAAAGAAAGTCACAGTGTCAGTGCAGTTTCCTTCACAGCGAAAAGACAACTCACAAACTCTGGCACGAAGAGACCAGACCTTTTCTGTCAAGAGTTTTAGACGGGGGGGGGGATTCAGTTAATCCGGCAAACCTGGGACCTGGGACACTAGCAGGAATTAGTGGAACCAGCTTTCAAGGCGTTGGCACAGAACGACTTTAAGTTGTTAACTCATGTCTTGTTTCCTGAAAAAGGCTTTTTTGTATAATTCTGAAATGTTATTTTTCAGTTTGGGGTAACTTTACCTTTTTAACTTCTGGTTCAGCACTTACCTTTGTACCGTTTCAAGCTATTCGTTAAACTTGAACTGCTTGAGTTTCAACAAAAACTGGAAAAACTGAGGTGTTCCAAGACTTCTGACTGGTATTGTATTTGAACAACATTCTTCTTATGAGTTATTTATCTTAAACTTTTGAATCTTTAAGTTCCTTCCTTGAATAAAATACATTCTAATAGACTATACAATTGTAAGAAATTGTAAAATAATAAAGGAAACAAAGCCAAACTGCCTAAAAACAATGAAAAATTTTATTACAAAAACTGGTAAAGAAATAAAATGTCTTAAATTTTTAAATATGCAGTCATAACCAAATGTCATTTTACTGCAGTTTTTGTTATTTTTTTTCATCTATTTCTATGGCAAAGTGAACAACAATTATTTATTTATTTGTTTATTGGCAAATATAAACCCAATTCATTTAAAAACAAATTTGTGGCATGACCAAAACTTTTGGTCATGACTGTAAAAAATGGGGTAAAAATGGGACTTTTCAGTATTACAATATTAAAAGACTTACAGAATGTATAGATTTCACATTAATACAGTTTAATTCCACTCTGTCCATTCACATGCCTTAATATTTTTCAATCTATAATACTCACATGAGGCCACATGGTGGCGCAGTGGTTAGCATCAGCGCCTCGCTACAAGGCATTCCCGGGTTTGAACACAGTGCATGTTCTCCTCGTGTCTGCGTGGGTTCTCTCTGGGTGCTCCAGCTTCCTCCCACAACCAAAAACATGCACTAAGGAAGGGGTCTCAACCCGTGGCTCCAGAGCCACCTGGCTTCCATATATTCTTATATTATCCAGGTGTTAAAATGTTCAGTCTCTTCATCAGTTAAAAGTGCCATCCCTAATCTTAGGGCTTTTAATTGCATAATATTTTGTCAATTTGGTCATTTTTTTTGATAATTTTGTTGATTTTTTTTCTTCATTTTTGTTCATTTTCAAGGAGGATTAAGGGGCAGAAAATGAATGAATGAACGTCAAAGTGTAACTTTATCCCCGTTCTGAGTAACTCCTCCCTGATGAGTCGGAGTCGTCAGAAATCAGCTCAAAGTGTGGTGAATAGTGTCTGAATGTCTCCAGGTGTGAATGGAGGAGTAGTTCAAGGACCTCAGGAAAACAGAATCACAGACAGCATCATGCCTACTGAATGACCTGGTTGAATGAATCTCCCAGAAAAAGATAAATAATGTCTATTCTATTCTACAACAGCGTTCATCATGCCATATAGGACACACAGTGGCCACCTCTTGGTTTTTCACGTTACTCACTTGTTAGCATGCCAGAGTAACTAAGCCTGTGACAGGATGACAGCTGTGGATGAAATTGGGCACAGAATGTGGCCGGCAGTGCAAAGAGCGCCTAGATTTAAACACACAAACACTAACGTCGGGTAAATTCCACCTGTAAAATATGTTACTCTTTATCGCTAACATTGGGTGAAAATCACTTGAATGCAGGCGTCTTGAAAAAACCATAGATGGGTGGAGTGAAACAAATATACCATTAATGACATCAGTGAGCAACTCACACAGCAGCAACACAATAAAAATCACATGACAAGAATTGTGTGGGTGAAAATCGCCCCACGTTAGTGTTCTTGGGTTAAATGATAATGATATAAATAATGTTTCCCTGCACTTTGTTAAAACAATAAACCCGAATGATAACAAAAAGTAAAAAATCAATTCAAACTGAATTTTCCCCTTTGTATTCCTGCTGACTCAGTTTCTGGCATGCTGATTGGTTGGCTGTCTGCTTCCATCAGTCAAGTTTATGGTCAGGTCTGCCTGGGATCTGAACCCGCAACCCACAAGTCCTTCAAAGCCAAGGCCACCAAACCAGCAAACCTCAAAACTCTAACACCCACACCTTGGCTCTGATGGAGGCAGAGAGGACAGAACACACGGGACTGAGCAGTGGAGTCAAAGGAGAAACAAGGAGTAAAAGACTGAAAACACAAATTACCCAGACGAGAAAAAACACATTATTAAGCCTCAATTACACAGTTAGTTAACCCTGGAAAAACTCGTCTTCACCCATGTTGGTACTGGAGAGTCGTGCTTGGTGTGGAGGTCTTCCAGAGTGCTGTAAGATGTATAACTTTCTCCAATGGTGGTATTTGGAATACAACATTTTCTGAACATGTGTGTCCACATTTTCACCAGTACAGACTGACTAAGTCTTACCCCCTCTGGTTTGAACCTAACAGCAAAAAACAATTGCATTACAGTCAATGGCAAGAGACTGTTGTTTGGTTTTTTTTAGACTGTTATGCAACTGTTACACACAAATCTTACAAGTCCAATAAAGTCAGTTTGTTGTAAACCTGCTGAGACATGACATTATCATGACTCACAATGTCAACAAAATACTCAAGAAAAATAAGCAGACATGAAATAATATTCACCTCTTTAACTACTTTGTAAATAAAGAATGAGGTTAAATTTGTTGAGGTACAGTAGTGGACATTTATCACGTAAAATTTGCAGCGAATGGTTTCACACAAAACTAATTGATACTGATTGTGACCTTTTTTTAAAAGGGACGGACATGATATTTGTATGGGATGAAAGAAGTATGTCTTGTGCCATTGACTATAATTGTCCAAAGTAGCCATATATAGGTTTCATGACAGCTTTACATACTCACAACATTCTTTAATCAGATTCATGAGATACACCACTTTCAGACCGACGGCCACGATCGGACCAGGGTTCGCTGATCCGGGTTCAACCGTTTCCTTCACTTTCTGTTGGTGAAGAAAACTGTACTCAATTACACCTTGACTTTGCAATTTCTGTAGGGAACACCTCAATTTTTAAGTATTGTGACGCTCTGTCTCTCTTCCATTGTTTTTGTTCCTTTTTCTTAGCAGTTCTTAAGTTCTTAAAGTTCTTAAAAAGGTCACACAATGCTTTCTGCAGTACAATACTGTTCAAATAATGCCCACCAGGGTTTGGTACCACAGTGTGTCCCTACATTGCTTTTATGCAGACACAAGGCTTTTAAATTAATCAAGCAAACTTAGGACAACCACAGAAATTACTTTAATAAATTTTAAACTCTTGATTAACCTCTATTGGTGCAGAACAGTTCAGTTTGACCTTAACTTGTTTTTTTTTTACCTTTAGCAATTCAACACTCACCTTTGAACCATTTCAAGCTATTCACTGCTTGAACAAAATACTGGACAAATTGGGGTGTTCTAAAACTTTAGATCAGCAGTGTAGTTTATAAATTGATTTGTTTATTTGTTCCAGGGGGCAATGACTGGGGCTGTTTAACTTTAAGTTGTAATACCACCACCTGGCCACTGGGGAATCAATCGTCCAGCTCCAAGAAGCTTTTTTCCCATAGAGACACATTGGACTTGTATCTTAAAACACTAAACGAAGAATTTTTTTTCATCATCATCACGGTCTCAAACGGTTTATTTGGACCCTCTAGTATGTAACGTGATGGTCCATCTTTAACTTCTTGCTACGTTATTAAGATATTACAGCAAATAATCCAACAAATCATTGCCGTGCTGGGATTTGATTGACATGTCGCTATAGCAACAGCTCACTAGTGAAGTCGTGTGTTCTATTTATTCAATATGTTCATAGTTATACATGACATACACTCGACTGCAGCTGTGGGTAAGTGTTTACACTAACAACACCGTAATATAACTTTGTTTGACATTGCGTGGTGAAGTTTTACCGCATCAGTAAGCTAGCAGCTAATGTTAGCTTTCCATGAGCCCCCTGGCATGAATGCTTTGTACTGTAAACCTCGCTGCCGTTCATCCAAATATAGTTAAATTCTGTTTTTGGCTCCAAGGAAGTGACAACCCAACTGGCCTCAAAACAGCCCTTCACAAACTAATGGGTGACGTCACAGTCACTTTGTCCAGTTATATATACAGTCTGTGGTTTGTTCACAACATAACTCAAGAAGTTATGAATGGATTTGGATGAAGTTTTCAGGTCAGAAATGGCACAAGGACCAATCGGGTAGATTCTGGGAGTGATCTGGATCATTCTCTGAATCCAGAAGATTTTTAAATGATTCTTCACCATTTTGAGATCGGAACAAGTTCAACATTTGTCATTGTAACGCCACAAATAACACCCAGAAAATTAGCCAAAAAGCACAGGATAACACCATAATACATTCTATCAAACCACAAAGTTTGATCCCGATATGTACAAAATTCCAGATATAATGATCCAGAATGTTTGTACTCACAGGGGTTGAGGAAAAGTAGCTACTGTAGTAAATAAAGCTATAGACATGAAACTGACACTGAATTGTAGCAGAGTGTCTGCTGATTCAGTAATTGCCCACAGATTTGATGTATCTTCAACATTTACAGAGCTAGATAGAGAAGAAATCCGGCATTAGAAAAATATTATTTCCATGAATAACTATTGAGCTAATCATGATGTGTATGTGATTCCAAATGCTAATGGTAGGTTTTCATGGCCAAAGAATCCAACAATGAGGGTCAAATCTTCTTAAGAATATTATTTTAGGTGCGATAACGTTATGGGGGAAATGAGCACAGGTTTACATGAATGGTAGGTTTTCAGTCTGAGACAAACTGAGCTGCTTCACAGAGGTCTGCTCTGTCTGAGTGCTTTCTCGTTGATCTGTTTTTGGGACCAGTGGATACTTCTCTGGATCATCAGCTTTGTTATGTTGGCATACACAGTGTTGTCCTGGTCAGCTGCCTGGTTATTTTTGCTTGTCCATGTATGATGAGGAGCTCCCATCAAGTGAGGTCATCAAGTAACCCGGGTTAACCCTTTCATACACAAAATTCACCTAGGTCCAACCTGGGTTGGACGCTTGGTCTGAAAGGGGTTAGAGTCACCTGGAACAGTTTTCAAATCACAGGTCTGTCTGGTTGAGAGTCAATTTCTGCACATCAGGAGGACACGCTGTCCTGGGTTGTAATTGAGAGTAGGAACAAATGACAGTTATGTAAATTGGAATGGAGGACTGTACATTGAAATGCAGCTAGGAGAAGCCAAGCCCAACATCGCCTTCTTGGTGGTACAGCAGTACATCTACAGTAGTAGCATTTGCATTTCAGGGAACATTATCCTCATTGTCTTGGCAACACAGCCCTTACTTCAAACATCAACTTCAGATTTAAACGGAGGAGAGAGTCCGACTCAACCAGCAAAGGAAGGTGAATCTTGGCAGCATTAAAGGATTTTTGACATCTACAGAAAATGAACAGCAGAACTGTGCGGAGTCAGAGGCGATGCATCTCACCAGGCAAACCCAGAGGGCTGACAAACTTTAAAAACAGCAATTTGTTGGGTTACTTATAACATAGCGGAAATGAATGCAGGTTGTAGGGGCCCCCTGTGATTTCTCCAGGGCCCCAGTAAACCCCAGAATCGCCACTGTGCAGAGTAATGGGAAGTAATCACCAAAGAAGGGTTCCTATAGAAGCACCAACCTTAGCTCATCTTGCGTTAACGCCATCGATCTCTGAAGTATTGTAGATACATCTCTAATACCAAATTCCATTAGTGTTTATTATAGAACATAGACAGATGGCACAAATGCAAAGATATGACACACTTTGGGGTTTGTCCCATAGTACTATTGTTTTAACATAGTCCATATAAAGTGAAGTTACCTTAATAAAATGAAAGTAAGTGAGAAAAAGTGCCTTTGTGTGACAATTGCTTGAGGTTTCTATTTAAAGTAGAGACAGCCTTGGAGAAGGTTGGAGGTAATTGTCTTTTTCCTGTGAGCTGTGAAAATAGAACGACTGTCAAAGAGATACTGTAAATGCTCACAAACAGCACACAGTATCACACACACAACAGAGGCTTATCGTCCCTGACCTCACTGCGAAAAGCTTCCTCTGAGGTTTACACATTTACACGACAGCTTTACTCATTTAATGCAGTTTCTTTTCATTACCTTCCACTGCAAACATCTAGTTTTCAGTATTATGGTGCTACGAAGAGGTCAAGTTTTACTTGTAATCTTCTAAACATTCGTAGGTTTTCTTCTTTTCTCTTCTTTCTTTTCCATCTTGTCCCTGCAGCCCCTCGTGCAGGAAGTGAACACAGGGCTAATTCCTGCAGAGACAGGAAACAGGAAGCAGTGGGGGTTCAGATGAGTGAAAAGGAGAAACCCCCCGATGACTTCATCCAGGGTCCATACGGACAAACAGAAGTTACAGGTCAGATGATAGTCGAAGCATACACACTGAAACTTCTGATCACACTGGGCCTCGTTCAGTAACATCTACATCTCTATGTTTTACTTTGTGCACAGCATGTTTGCAAAATTACCCCAGTTTATTTATACATGGAAATAAATTTGTATAGAGGCGCATCGTAGGGAAAAGGGTACGTTTTTCAATGAGAGAAGCATGGCAAAATAAATTCATGGGATTCACCAACAGTCCTGATGATTTACAAAAAGTCTGTTTGTATTCATTTAGATACGGACTGTAACTCCAGAAACACCGTTAGAGGAAAAAAAGGAAACGGGTGAGGGATGAGAAGCACCTCGGGCAAGAAGAGAAACTAAATGTAATTACTAGTTATACATATCTAGAGTTGTGATACTGCCATGAAAGAAAGCGATAAAAATCCACTTGCAGAAAAATAATTGCAAATACAGAGCATAGTTGTAAGGCTGTATTTGTTTTTTTCCTTTTTGGTTAGAAGCATGTTTCAAGTTATGCAAACAAAAGTAAAAGAGAAACAAATTAAGATTCCTTTCAGTGAGCCTGGGTCCATACTGTCCAAATTTCAGATTTCCAAAAGCACTACAACGCTGTATTGGGGATAAAGGACATTCTTCCTCGTTTGCGGACTGTTTTACGAGCGCTGTGCTTGTAAGTTTGTTAAGGTGCTTTTATTATGACGGTTTATGGTTTGAGGCAGTCATTCACAGGTACTGAAACAGTGGGTGGGAACCCGTAGGTGAGTCGCAGCAGGATTTATTTAGATTGCAAAACAAACTGGTATTACAAGCAAAGAGGAACCATGTTTTTGATAATGAATACCTGTATTGTTCTGATTACGGGAGCCTGTTTCTTTAGCCTAAATGCGATTATTTAGTATTAAAGTCTTAAAAGGCACAAAAATACAACAAAACTATGATTTCTTTAGCCTGCATCTCTTCAAAATGGGTCATTCACCTGCTCTTGATAATAATGTAAGCATTGTAATATTATAAAATAACAGTTAAAATGGTCAGAATTGTCCCTTGGTGCACAAATTCGCCCCTTCTCATGATTTAACATTATATATATTATCTGGGTCATGACACTGGTTATTTCTAAAAACTGTTTACCCAGAAAAAAAGTATGGGACCCACTGGTTTAAAGTAAAGGCCCGTTTATACTCTACGCTAAGTTCACATGCGTATACAGAGGATGCGCTCCGTCTGGTCTCTGCATACATTACCTACCAGGTTTCGTACATTTTCGAGGAGCTTATGGATGTGTACTTCAACGCAGAAAACGGAGCAGTACCACCGGAAGTCATGGGGGCAGTGTTGCGCAGTATTGCCCATGTGGCAGAAGAAGAAAAAGAGCAGAACAGGTCATAAAGATGAACAGAAATGGCTCAACTTTTTGAGGAGAGAGACTGATATGGAAGATGAGGAGAGTTTGAGAAAGCAAAAACCACAACGAAGACACAGAGAGAGAGAGAGAGAGAGAGAGAGAGAGGCTTGGTGTATCATAGTCACAGGATTTTAAACTCTATTCCAAACTTTACAGGTAGACAATTAGTTTTTCTGCATCACTTTGGGACAGGATATCCTTCATTTTGGCTGTGTACGGAGATGAAAGCAGGACATTTGTTTTATATGACAGCTGGAGGATAAATCCTGGTCCACAGTCACTCCCACGTT
>JAQQAE010006446.1:0-16689 GCA_029823295.1 Pseudamia nigra
ATAATACAAAACGTAAAGACATTTACATGTTCACATATGGCCTGAAATAAACAACAATAATAAAATTACCAAAAAAATAATATCCATCTGAGAACACAACCTAACACTTAGTTTATTCATTTTGTGAATTTACTTGATTATGTAGTTGATTTAAAAAAAATTAATTCATGGCCAAGTGTAACTGAGTAGAAGTATGTTTTTCATCTCAAATTTAACTACAAGTACTAGTAAAAAATATTCTGCAAGTGGAAGTGGGTCGTACTCAAATGTATTTGTATTTGAGTAGTTTGTTCCATAAAATGTACCACAGAAAGAGTAATTGTTTTGCAGAATGCTTACTTACTATCTCAGTTACATTTTTAATAAGAAAACATACTTTTACTCAGTTACATTTGCTCCACTTTGATGAGTAGGAGTAAAAAAGCTTTTCAAAAAAGTTAAATTAAAAAAGAGCAACATTTTTAATCCAATTATTATAACACACATAACAATAACAAAATGAGCAGCTATTGATAAAGTGATCAAGATGGTCAACAAAACTGAACAAAATCATCAAGTAAATTGTAAAACTAACATTTTACATTAAGTACAAATGAACAATATAAGCAAAAAAGGAAGAAAGTAAAAAAGTAAATATCAAGTGATTGAATAGTTAACTAAATAAGCTGCAATATAAGTAGAAGTGTTTAAAATATTGAAATGGGTTGATGAAAATGAACAAAAAAAAAAAAGCTACAAAATTAGTAAAAAATAAATGACATTTGCAAAGAAACCCCACACAAAAAAAAACTAAAATACAAACAAAATATATTAACAAAAAAATGACCCCATACTGTTTAAAGCCTGTATATCAGGTTGTAATAAATTCTATGTTACGAAGTTACTCACTACTGGAGTGTTTTTTATGAGACTTTTTTTTTACTCTTACTCAAGTACAGTGGTACCCCGTCTTACGAGCGCATCGACATACGACTTTGTCGTGTTACGAGTAAGACGTCAGGCAAAATTTTGTACCGGTTCACGAGCACAAGTAAAATAGTTCCCCAGAACGCGTGCTCTCGCTCTTGCTCTCGACTTCTTCGGCTTCTCTTGGCACAGTGCCACCGGAAATTGTGGGGGCACTTTAGAACAGTGGTCCCCAACCTTTTTTGCGCCACGGACTGGTTTAATGTCAGACAATATTTTCAAGGACCAGCCGTTAAGGTGTGGTGGATAAATACAACAAATAAAATGATATGAATGATAGTATCGATAGTATCGTACTGGTTTTGGGTTCGATACCTGCCTGGTGAGAACGACTCTTTACTTTAAGTTTTGCTCTTGTTTGCAATACTGTGGTTTCGGCAAAGAGGAAACAGCCCGGTCACCGGACTCGCTGTTCCTGTGTCCGTGCAGAGCAGACAGACTTTGCCCCCCCCCCCCCGTGTTTAGATGTTGCGCCATCACGTGACTTAGACGCGCAAAGCAAACAAACAAGCGAGGTGCCAGTTCAGGTTCATCAGCACATGCACAGAGAAAATCCAACAGAAGAATGACAGAGAGGAAGAGGAGCCGCCGTGTGGATGTATTTTCAACTACGGCAAAACACGACAGTTGTCTGCAGATCTAGGTAGAAATTGTACATCGCCGCCCGCTGAGGGGGAAGCCAACACATAAGAGCTGACTTATTTTTACTCCGGTTGAACCCACCCTGCTGTGACTGGGTCGGGCTGACAACGGCTCGTAATCAACAATTCATCCATTGTTGTCAGATTCAGAGCTGGATCCAGTCGTTCCAGCTTCCTCAGTGTTGCCCCCGTTAACCCTCCAACCACGGCTCTGATTTTATCCCAGCAACCGCCGCCTCCTCTGCGGCTCAGAATCACACAGCTCTCCGTCGGTCGGTCAGGGTCCATCCTGTGGAGGGGTCCTGGTCCTGGTCCCCCATAACGGCTGACCTGTTACATAGGAGGCATTTGCAGCCAAATGGATCTGTGCGGCAGCGCAGATAAATAAAGCATTTTCTATTTAATTATAAACTTTGTCCTAACTCTGTCCTGGGTTTTACCTATTTAATAATAAAAAAGGAAACATCACAAAAAACACTTAAGGTCATGAAAATTAATTTGAGATATAGCAATTCAATGATGCATCCACCTTATTTATTAAAAAGTATTGGTATCGGTGATACAGGCCTGTATTCACTTAGTATCAGATCAATACCAAATTATGCAGTATCGCACACCACTAGCCGACGCTGAAGGAAGCGGACGTAGGTAAGAGAACAAGGTGAAGAGAATCCGGTAATTTTCCAAAATAAAACATCGTTCAGAATCAGATCATAAATAAAACGGAAATAATGTAAGTTATGTATTCTTTCTGAGCGGCCGGTCTGTGGCCCATGGCTGGGGGACCACTGCTCTAGAAGATAGAAGAAAAACACAACACGACATAAAACACCGAAAGATGAACAGAAATGGCTCAACTTTTTGAGGAGTGGCTGTGCCACAGACTTGGACAACATCTTGGAGACAAACACAGGATGCAACCATATTTGTATGAATGGTGGGGGTGGCACAGAAGTGGAGGGGAAGCTAACTAACTGCTAGCCTTCGGACATGCTACAACAGGGGTCGGGAACTTTTTTGGCTGACAGAGCCATGAAAGCCACATATTTTTAAATGTATTTCCATGAGAGCGATATAATATTTTTAACACTAAATACAACTAAATGTGTGAATTTTTAAGTAAAACCTACAATTTAAGAGTATAATAAGTCTCTGAATTTATTTATTTTTAATAACGTTGTGATACTGAAGCAAACCGATAATAAATAAAACACTTCATGCCGTTAATGCGACTTCTGGTGTTGCATGCGTTTGCTAATGGCCTTATCGTCTACACAACGCAAAACCTGTTCTGTCCACAAAGGCGAATTCCTCTGTCCATCCGTGCTGAAATGTATGATACTCATCTTTTTTTTCGTTTCGCCATCTTCATTGTCAAAAGGGTTTGCCCTGAATAAATTACCTAGCTGACTATTCAACTGAAAGGAGGGAAAGTTACTTCTTGATCTCACGACAACTCCCTCTAACACCGAACGTGTCAGCGCCGACACATTTGCGGGTCATTGTATCTCAGATCAAACTCTGTCCATGTTGAATAAATAGAAGATACGAAGGTCCGACTTCATCTGACTCCACCAGAAGACTAGTTACTATAGCAACATGTTATCGCACGGCAGTGATATGTTGGCTTATTTGCCGTAATATCTTAATAATGGAGCAAAAAGTTAAAGATGGAAGTGCCTCCACTAGGAGGCTAGTTCCAATCAGAAGGCTGCCAAAGAGTTTGTTAAGCTTCCTCAGCAACGGACTTCACTTCCCCAATGAGTGTTTGTGACGCGATAGGGCTCTTCTGGAAGAAAATGCCACGGGAAGGTGACATTCTGAATCATATTTAGAACTAATTTCATGCATTCCTTTTCAGATAATTAACATAACCTCCTTTTCGAATAATAATAATGAATAAATGTGCATGTACGGGTGTGTTTACATACTGTATATAGGAGTTTTCGTGGGTCTTGGAATTAATTAATTGGTTTTACATGTATTCCTATGGAAAACCGGTCCTGTCTCGCAAGCTTTTCACTTCATGAGCGTGACGCTGGAACGGATTAAACTTGCAAGACGGGGTACCACTGTATTTGCTCTTATGAGTACTTCTACTTGAGTCCTTAGAATTATACTGTAACAATAATTTGACTTGAGTACTGTTACTGCTTACTGTACCAACCTCTGTCTGCAACACAACTACTCTAAGAAGTACATATTGTGGAAAAACTACTCAAGTATATGTAAAGGAGTAAATGTACTTGAGTACGACCCACCTCTGTTTATTACATTGTTGTACATGTATACTGCATGATAATTCTTGATGACTATATTGCTGCTGCGTTAATGTGCATGTTGCATTTTATAGTGCTAACTGTGTCCACCATTGCAGAGTTGTGATAGAAATCACATGAATCATAATGACCTACGGTGCATTTCAGACTTCCAAATCAGAATGGAAAAGATCCAAATATTGTCCATAGTGTCATGAAAAACAGCACAGAGAGACTCTGCAGTGGGTGACTTCTGCCTGCAGCCTCAATAATGCACTGAAAACATGATGTTTACAATCATACATGAAAGCTTCCATGTCTTCTGGCATTAATAAAAGTGCATTCACACTAAGAATGATAGGAGTGAATTCTTTATTTTACAAACTCCTTGTGATACATTTGGCTGCAGTGATCATGTTTTTCAAATATGAACCTTATTATTGTCAAGGGCAGACTCAGTGATGTGGCAAGTATTCATAGTTTCCAGTGACCCCACAATCCTTTACTTACACATACAGTACAACCTCAAGACAAGTGGATTCAATTTTAAGACCTTGGAAGAAACAGGGCTATGGATACATCCAAACACTGCTGACCAAGCCATAACTATAAAGAATTAATGCAGGTTTGTGGCTGACATGGCAAAACCTTTTTCGTACTATTTTCACATAATCATTGTGTGTTTGTTGAAAGATGTGTAAAGGTCCAGTGAGGAACACATGCTTTCACACTGAAGGTGAAACCAGAAAAGGCTTGTGAACAGTATTGATCACATATCAGTATTCTTTTGCGTAACTCCTCTGGGTAGCTGTCATCTTGAGGAAGAGGATGGGAATGTGCTGCCACTTCCCTGCAGCTATGGTGGCACTTTTCTGGTGGCAGAAACCAAGAGGAAAAGTGAGAACTTGCAATTTACTGGGGCCTGTTTTCCCACAGGGGCATCTCAGCGTGACAAACAAACTGCCTGCAGAGAAACACAATCCACTTCACCTCTCTGGTTTCTTCAGTGGACCAGAGCAAGACACTGCTGCAGCTTCATCAGAAAACTGCTGCCATGTGTTACACTAACTGACAATTTTACATTTCCTGGTTCTATTTTCTGAGCATACTCACCAGTGGTCTGCATAATGACTCTTCCTCCAACTGTAGAGCCTTACCTCAGTGGTTTACTGCCCCCTTGTGGACAGCAATGATTCCTACAAGCCTCATTAGGATGCTGTACACAAATTTGGCAGCCTTTAAATTTACAGAAGCAGTTAGTGTGACACAGGGAAGTGTTTCATTTTCAGCAGCAATGAAATAAATCATGATTCTAATCTATCCTTGTATGATTGCAGTCAGCCATAAAGGAGCAAACTGCCATTGGACGGACATTAATATCACAGTTTTCACATCAAGACTGGAATTTCTCATACTTATGTCTGTGATACAGTAAGGCTGTAGTGGTGTTCTGTGCAAATGAAATGATGAGTGATCTACAATAAAGAGCATCTGTAATTTACTGACCACTTAAAACCTTTTAATGTTCAATCAGGTGTGAATCATACTCAGTCATTTTTTCATCCTTCAGCTTTCAGTGTAATAACTAATGAATCCGGTTTTCATATTAATTGTGTATTTGCTATGCACAGCATAGAAGGAACATGTGCTTATTCAGCTACTTCTGTACAAAATGTACAGGAAGCCTATGTGCCAAGAGGGGCTGAAATCATCACAAAAAAGATGTTTTGGGATTTAAGAGGTGCTATAATTTAGGACCGAATCTGCCATGAGTTGCAGATACAGTGAAAATTTCCATACATTTGTTTAGCATCTTTAAAAAAATGCACATTTCCATCAGTATTTGGCAATTTGGTTATTACGTAGCTCTTTGTATGAAACCCAGAGCAAAGGGGAATTATCTTCTGACAGAACCTAAAATATTTCCGTTCAAATGAAATATCATTCCGTCAGAATATCTGAGAGCGCATTACTCCGGGTCTTTGATAATATACTCATTTTTTCCAGTCCATAGCAGCAAATATATTAATCAATAAAAGTTTGGAACTGACATCCTGCTCATGTTTCCAGAAAATCTGAATGGGAATTGTCTGAAACTTTCTACTCAGCAAATGTAACCTTTAACGTCTGTGCAGCTACAGCATCCCTCAGGGCTTTGAGAACAAAAAGTTTTGTGTGCACAGTGTTCTGTGGAAATGCCACGTTACATCCACTGATCACAAACAAATGGAACTGCTGCATCTTGGTAAGGTGTGTAAACCCTAAATGTGCACGGAGCTGCTTGAAATATTGCGGCAACAGAGTATATGCTTTTTTCAAAGCAGTTTCATGTCTGTAGCTTTATTTGCTACAATTTGGTAGCTATTCTTCCTCAACCCCTTTAAGTATAATCATTCTGGATCACTGTATCTGGACTATTGCTCATATCTGGATCAAACTTTGTAATTTGATAGAATGTATTATGGTGTTATGGTTTTGGTTACATTTTATGGGTGTTATTTGTGACGTTACAAGGACAAATGTTAAATTTGACCCTATCTCACAATAGTGAAGAACTCTTCTGGGCCCAAACAATGATCCAGATCACTGCCAGAATCTATGCGACCGGTTATGAAAATTTCATCAGAATCCTTTCATAACTTTGAGTTATGTTGTGAACAAACAAACAAACAGATAAATAAATGGTAACAAAAATCCTTGGCGGAGGTAATTATCACTCTCAATATAGGCAAGTCTTAAAAACCGAGTCAAGCTGCTGTATGGGGAATTAATATGATATGTAATTACGAGCACCAATAAAACGACAGCTCTAATAAAAGTTTCTAATGAAATGACAAGAATTAGACATGACTTGTGATAACAACCAAAGTTAGGCTGCATGTTTGATGGGCTTTGCATCTGAAATATAAAGACCACAGAGCAGGATCATTAACTTTGATATGAGTGTGAGGAACACCACCATGAACCGTGACTAATGAGGCATATTCAAAGTTGTTTTCAGAAGAATCTTCACTGGTTTGCTTCTTTCACATTTATGTTTGCAAGTTCAGTGCTGCTAAATCTCTGTCTTTACACATGGTAGATTTTATTGATCAGTAGTTTTGGTGAATTTATGCACTTTTCAGAACTGTCGCAGTATTTGGGTAGGAATTAATCTGTTGGTCACTGAAGCAAAGCAGCACATCGTTTACTTCAGCTGCCAACCCAATCTGCCCTTTTTAGCCCAAGTGAGATAGATGTCTGTGGGCTGAAATCACTCACAGGTCACAGAGCTATACTTTAATCAGAGATCTGCACTCCAGTAGTGCCGTGTATATTACTATTAAAGGGTAGGCTGCAACTTTAAATTGGCTCTGCTGGTCAATGTGGTATCAGATAATGGCAGTTTTAATAAGACAGAGTTGAAATGTCTCCATTGTTCTTGTTTCTAATCACCTTCTGCTTCCCGACTGTGCAGTCCCACAGAACATGGAGCTGGGAGGACAAAGCAGAGAATAAACCCTGCCCAGTGCAAAACTGAGATGTTCATCTGAATCTACAAATCATTTAAAAAGCCTAAGTTTGAATTATATTTTACAGCCTAATGATCTTTTGCCAATGCAGGTGAGACATTTGCTCCACTTGGACTCCGTTGAATACTAATTTATATTCATCTTATGCAGGAGAGTGTCTGCTCTTTTAACAGTTGAGCTTAATTTTTTATTAAAATGTGAATGAAAAAGGAACTTCTCTGACCTATAAAGGCTTGGACTCTCCAGGGACAGCCAGAGTGAAGGGCTGGAGGGATTCAGAGTAAGACGAAGATGTCTTCACGGGGTGAAAGAAATCACAACCGAAACTAGGATAGAGCAAGAAAACAAAAGTACAAGACTAAAGTGTCACAACATGCCTAAGGGCTGCTATGTTTCGCCTCCTCAAAAGTTTGAGATGAGGTCTGCTCACCACTCGAGGCTCACTTCACACCCAGGCATTTGTTCAGATTTTGTCCTGCACTGCTCTTTCATTATTTACATTCCCTATCTCTGTGGGATCAGACAAATGTTTCTACAGAGAACAACTGAGATGATATCTAAAAACATCAACAAATGCTACAAATTCCACAGTCTTCCATAATTTACAGATAACCTCAGAGCAGAGTTTGTGGTGACAGAGACTAGCTTGCAACTTAAACAAATAAATCAGTGAACAATTCATGCATTTTGAGAAACAGAGCAAACTTTAGGCTTCATGTTGTACCTTTTATAGAAATTGTTGTTGCATAAACTCTGTGTACACATGGTGCAGCAGCATTCTGCAGCCTCACTACAGATTGTTGCCCCCCATTATATTTGAATTTATCAGACTTTGTGTTTGCTGTATCAATGCCAAAGTGTTTTGGCAGAGTCCTGTTTAAATTCCTTTGAGAGGTCAGAGTAACCTTTGTGCTTTATCAAATTATTATTTTCCCATTAACTTCAATCAGTCACAACAGTGTTGAAAACCGTATAATAAGAAGCTTTTTAATCAGGCACGTCAGCGGGATGGTTTGTGTTTGCTCATTCTTGTAGAAGCAGAATTGATTGAAAAGCTGTAAGATGGCATTTAGTTTCACTGCAAATCATTTAAATTACCAGGAAAAAGGTCATGCTGCAAAAATAGCCTTTATTGATACGTGAAATCAATTGTATTCAGGCAACAGCAATACTGAGGCTGACAGGCGAACTGAGGGAGAAAATAAGTGCACATCTTTGGATCTGTCTGTATGCTTGTTTGTAGAATAAATGTATAAAAATCAGTAAAGGAAAAATAATAAATCTCAGAAATGGTTGTTGCCGTCTTTGATTGGTTCACTGGGTTTCACGTCATCTGATTTGGAGCTCTGTTAAAACACAAAAACATGCACATTGTCATAATACTTTATTATCTTTGTCAGTAATATGTAATATGCTCACAATGTCCATTTTCAAGAACAGCGGTTCTCATCTGGTGGGCTGAGGCCCATAAGTGGGTGGTGGGCTCAATCTGAATAGTTCTTCAAGTGTATGGTTAACAAAAAAAAAAAAATCTATATAATATACTGTATATTTATTGCATTATTGAATTTTGCTCATTTTTTTGCTCATTTTGTAGATTTTTTTTTTGTTAATTTTATGGAATCTTTTGTTTTTTGTGTACCTGCTATGCAAAGCATAGAAGAATTATTGGGTACATTTATTGTTCTTCCATCTAAGTTTTAGTTGGCTTTCAAACTTCTTTTTTGAGTTTACAATGGGAGATAAAGGGACAGGATGTTCATGAGTTAGAGTGGGAGTATAACTGACAGAGTAGAGAAGAGCTAGGAAATTATCCAAAAAAATTCTGTTATATTGTGATTGTTCAGAATGTGTTTGCACCACATTCAAAATTTTGGCAAGAAACATCGCAACACTTGTCTAGTTTCAGACAATATGTTCAACAAAACACTGTGACTCACAGAATTTAAATAATGAGGCTTTGAGTGACAGAATGTTCAACCAACTGTCTGTTCCTCTTTAGAACACCTCATTTTTCTAACTTGCTTTGTGTGGCACTCATTCCACCGAACCCACACAAAAGTTCAAGCACATAAAATATCAAGGCATTTAGCACTCAAAATTTCCATGAAATTTTCTAATTTTCTTGATTATTATAATTTTTTTGTTCATTTCATGAAATATTTTGTTTATTTTCTTGATTATTTCTTTCATTTCTCTGTATTTTCATTTCATTTTTGGCTCTGGAGTCTGAGGTTCTTGACATGCGGTTGCTGGTCACAGATATAGTGTCAGTCTGCGTCGTCCAGTGTCTGTGTGGGTTGTTGTTCTATCTCTACGCTTTTCTTTTGTCTCTCCTCTGTCCACTAATCCCAGCCAGTCGAGGCAGACGGTTGCCTGCCCACAGCCGTGGTCTGGCTGGAGGTTTTTCTCTTCTGTTAAAGGGAGCCCCCCCCCTGCCTGATTACTGATTATTATGTGTACTAAAAATACTCAAAATATTGTCTAAATGTACTTACTAGCTTAAAAAATACATATGCCTGGTTTGAATTTAACAAAAGTAGCTCCCGGCTTAATGACCATTGGAAAATGTGTGTTGGAAGGTGACACCAGTTGAGAACTACTGCATCTGACTGAAATGTAGCATGTAGATATTGACCCTTTACATCAAAATGAGTTTTAAAATTCCTGAAATTATTCAGCTATTTACATTAACTACAGCTCTACTTCTACTCTTTCTTTACCTTTGACTTAAAGAGGAGGTTGATGACACCCTTTGAACGTCTGTCTGCTGTTCGATCGGAGGTTGCACAGACCGACAGGCTCTTACTGTCCCTCCTGGCTCTGGTAACGTCCACCTCCTCTGAAGCCCCGACCACAGCCAGAGACAGACCTGCAGATGCAAACACTGTGGCTATTTTGGATCTTTGTGTGTCTCACTGATAACAAGCTTACAGACGGTCCTCTGCCAGGCGATCCTTTGTGACTAATTGTGCTCTTGCAGCTGTTTGGCTGATAAACGGCATGCTCTTCCAACCCTGGTGGCACTGTGTGTATGTTCAGTGAGGCAGTACAGTCTGCCACCAGCACTGCTAATCAGAGGAAGTCTATTAACACCGCAGTCAATACAGGATCAGTTTGCTTGATCCAACATGGCAGGAGGCCAGAGAAGCATTAGTGAACTGTGCTCTGCTGCCACTATGCTCAAGTGCGGGCTTACAAAATGAAACTCCAACTATGAAATATTAACTTCATGTCTGTTGCTAAGTCCTAAAAATTACAAGAGCATGACCGTTTTTTCTCATTTATGACCTAACGTGAGAGTTTAGGTCACATCAGACTATGATGGTCTCCAGCTTGCCAATTAGTTTTTTAGACACTGGCATATCCATAAGCACTTGAATCATGATTTATTACACTTTGAAATACCATCTTTTTTGCCCCATTTTCTGTAGTTCACTTCTACGGTCCACAACGTTAA
Organism: Pseudamia nigra; assembly: GCA_029823295.1. Classification (NCBI taxonomy): domain Eukaryota; kingdom Metazoa; phylum Chordata; class Actinopteri; order Kurtiformes; family Apogonidae; genus Pseudamia; species Pseudamia nigra. The sequence continues at coordinate 10,838 of JAQQAE010006446.1, forward strand.
CACCTGACTGTTACACTTATACTCTCATTTTCAAATGCACAGGAATACTTATCATATCTGAGCTGCTCCAAATTGTTCATCATAAGCATCAACTCACTGAACCAAAAAAAACAAAAAAACAATTAGGGCTGTCAAAATTAACGCGTTAATCTTGATTAATTAATTTACATAATTAATTAGATTAAAATTTTTAACGCATGCGCAGTGCACAGTAACTCAAAAACACACGATTACAACCATTGACACAGATTAACCACTGATTATTGGTAAAGAACTCAAAAATGCAACTATCTGGCGGCAGAACCAACTCCAAACAGCAGATTGTTCCTCTGGATGAGAAGTTTGAATACAAACAAAGACGGAACAATAGCCCCACATGAAGTATTTTGCACGTTGTGCGAGAGGGAGTTTTCGTTTTATTGAAGCACGTAACAACAAACCACCCTCACTGAATGTTGCAGCATCAGTAAGGGTGTGTTCACACTTGTGGCTCATTTGCTTTGTTCTGATTCAGGGGATAAAACGATGCATTTGTTGTACTTGTCCTTTGGGTGGTTTGTGTTCACAGGGTGTCAGTCTGTATCAGTACAGACTTATAAACAAATGCCATGGGGAGCAAACTCTTCTCTCATTGGTCAGAAATCATCTCTGGAAGGAGGGAGAGTTTATTCTATATTCATGTCCTGCGGGACAAACAACCATGTATCATCAGCAAAATAGGCATAATCTAACAAAGTCTACCTGATGCGTCGTGCGTGTGCATGTGGTGATGCACATCTCTCAGAGTCCTGCGGTTCGGTGCGGTGACACGTATTCATTTCACCAGATGCATCGTCTCATCAGATGCACCAGGGAACCACATAAAAAAAACTTACCACACCGGCAGCTGATGATACATGGGTGTTGTTTTTCCCACAGGACATGAATATACAGTAGAGTAAACGCTTCCTCCTTCCAGAGATGACTTCTGGCCAGTGAGAGAAGAGCTTGCTCATGTGCGGCATTTGTTTATAAGTGTGTACCGATACAGACGGATACCCTATGAACTCAAACCGCCCGAAGGACAAGTACAACAAATGTATTGTTTCATCCTCTGAATTGGAACAAAGCAAACAAACCACAAGTGTGAACACACCCTATGTCTACCTCTGACAAACTGACACAATTGTCAGGTGGACTGTAGGAAACAGCAGAGGGGCTTTTTGAAGGTTTTACAAATTTCATCTGAAGATGCTTCATACAAAACACCATCAAGAAGCATCATAATAACGAAAATAAATAAAGACAGTGGTCCTGACAGGAGACACTGGACTTCAGTGAGTAACACTAACTATTTAAATATCTTGCTACTCCTACAACCACTGTTTAGTTTAAATCAACACAAATAAAGAGTATGTATATCATCTTCTGTCATGAGGGTTTTTACGCCTGCAAAATGAAAAACAATGCATGGGTATTAATCGTGAGTAATTGAAATTAATCCAGTGACCCTGTGATTAATTTAAATTAATAATGAATGGGTATTAATCCTGATTAAATGAAATTAATCCACAGTGATCTTGTGATTAATCAGATTAAAAATTTTAATCATTTGATAGCCCTAAAAACAAAATAATGAACAAAATGAAGTAAAAAAAAAATACAGTAAACAAATAATGAACAGATATTAACATTTAAAAAAAACGGCCAAAAAAGTATAATAGATTTGGAGGAGGATGAGTTAGGACTGGAAGGAAAGATGTCTGCTGACTCACTTTCATGTAATTTTTTTTGTTACTTTTCTCAATTATTTTGGTTCATTTTCAGTTCAGTTTACAGCTTATGATCAAAAATAGGACAAGCTTGGAGATGAAAGGGATTCATAAGGATTAGGAAAGACATAATATTAACACTAATAGTACTAATAATGATCACTTTATTGAACCCCATATGGAAAACCACTTTCTGTATCTTAGTGTATACTACAGTGGGAGCATTGGGCAGCTGCAAAAGAACTAGATGTTAACCAGTGCTTTGGTCAGGGGCACATTTCTGATGTTGTGGGAAACTGCAGCACCTGCAAAACCTGTGCAAACATGGGAAAAACCTCATGGGCGTAAGGCAACACTGTGTCAACATACCACCCAAGATTCCTGTAAATGCAAGAGTTAGGTGCAGCTCTTTGAAAGGTGCTATAAGATTCTGTTTATTATATCACCATTAAGATTTCGTAGTATCTGTTATAGTCCCTTTGTCTTTACATTAAACTTTTTAGCAGAGTGGAAATACTTCAGTTTTCTAGGGATAAGGTATTGATGGTGTTTGTCACCTGTAATGGCAGGCAGGGATCTGGAGTTTGCAGTGGCCAGTGACACATTTCCTTCATTAGGCTCAGACAAGTTGGTGTCACTGCGGAACTCTTGTTTTTTGGACAGCTAGAGGGAGCCAGAGATCACACAAAGTCAGCTTTAATAGTTAAACACCTCTTCCACTCCCTCCCTTAGCCCCTCTCATGTTTTTCTCCATCCTTGTGCCAAAGCCTCGTTCCTCCTCACCCGTTTACAGTCCAGCGTGCTTGTTCTCTCTCTCTCCTCCGTGATGAAGATCATGCTGCTCCTCTTCTTCTTCTTTTTACTTTTCCTCAGTTTCACCTCTGTGTCTCCCACTGTCACCACCCCGTCCTCAATTGCACTCACACTGCCACTGGACCGTGGCAGGGTGGACGACCAGGAGACGGGTGACTCCGGGGGGGCGTCCCTGTCGCGGAGACAGAAAGACGGAGCAAATGAGCAGGTTTAATATGGGCTTTTAAATGAAGGCTGGTTGGCTATGAATCAAGATAAATTTATCATTAAATTTATTGTGGCGGTAGATCATTCTTTCACTGACTGATGGGGTTCTCTTGATAGGGCAAGGCCACTACATAAATCCATCTGTCAACACATGCATATGTATCAGAGAGGATAACATTGATCGCCTCCCTTCCATCCACTCATTCAACATGCAGGTGTCCTGGTTAAAGAAGGGGACATTGGATGCATTTTGAAATCAGGATGCATCATTTCTAACATAAATTCTTAAAATCATTGTTATGTGCATATAATTATTAGCAGAGGCCTTATGCCTGTCAGGTTTTTTTTTCAGAAGGTGACCAATAATTGATCAGCTGACAGACTGAGTCCTTCTTTCTTAGCTCCTTTCTCAAGTCCATCTCTTACTGTACTGTATGTCTACTGCCGTCACCGGCCAATTCTCGCCAAGTCACGCAGCTAAGTCTTGCAGCCAAGTCTTTAGCAAGTAGAAATAAAATGTTGGCTAATGCAGAGGCTGAAGTGTGTTACAAAAGTGTAACTGGGGACAGGAAAGGAAAGAAGGACTTATAAAAGGCTTGTCTGTGAAATAGCCAAGTGTCAAACAGCATAAATGAGATACTTGAATGTTCAGTCCTGGAAAAATACATATGTGAAGCAAAAATGAGTTACAAAGAAGCAAAGAAAAACACCAACTAACTCACATTATTTGTACCATACTAAAGAGCTCCATATGTTGCAGTGCCATATCTCATACAGTACCTTAGGCAAAATATGGCACTGCAATAAAACTTGTGCCATGTGATTGATTAACTGCATGCAAATTACAAGGCTGTTCATATTCTCATTGGCTAATTGGCTATGAGTCAGTATTTGTTGCTCTTTATGAATCATTTGCTAATTTGCATATCACGTGAGGTCATCAGAATCAGCCCCTGCTCATGAAAAAGTGAAATTAAATCTATTCTTGTGGCAAATCCAAGTGACAATATTTATAACAGTAACACATCTTGCTTAGGGTAAATAAAATAAATCAATAAAAATAATTACTTTTGCATGTTGTTTTGAGTCGTACTGCGCTGAATCACACTGTGTTGAATTGAATTGTACTGAATCTCAATGCAACTGCGGCTACACATGTATTGTTAATGCATCAGGTCAATGGCAGTTTATCAAGATGCACACTGCATCCACAACAGTGACAAATGTGCACGTTCCTAGAGTGAATGCTACCTGTCAGCATGGGGCTTTGTCGGGGTGTTGCACTCAGATCCCTGCAGGGAGGAGATCGAGATGATGGACTGACGAATGGAACGCAGCACTGAGCGAGGACGGGCGGACTTCCTCTCATCCAGGTCAGGCTAAGGAAAGAGTGAGTGTAACAATCTCACAGGAAGATACATAAAAACACAGCATGTAGGATAACAGCGAAACAGAGCTGAAGTGCATCCCTCGAGAATACGAGGAAATCAATATGAGAGATGTTACTCTTAAAAACAACATACTGTATGTTCTCTCTTGCTTGTCATTAGTCTAATCTGTGTTGAAGGAGGGAGACTTTACAAGTTAATGACCATAATTAGCTCCAGTCAGTCAGACGACCAAAATCCTAAACTGAAGCAGAAATGTAAAGGTACAAATCCCAGCTCAACACTCCTCTTGGAGGCTTTTGTGAGTACTTTGATCTTTCAAGTCTCATAGGTCAGTTCATTTGCAGCTTAATTAACGATGAAACTCCAGGCTTATAAAAGAGAACATATTTTGGATTATGAAGAAACACAAGGTGTTCAGCGTGTTTCTCAACCCCGCCCCCCTCCCCCAGTTTCTCCTCTGCTTCTTACCAGCTCTCTCACTCCGTACTCTTTCTCCACCTTCTTCTTCAGTTGTTTGAAACACTCCTCCATTCGCTCATGGAATGGACGCAGGTCATCAGACACTCTCTTTCCGTGAAGGGAGAGCCCACCACCTAGTAATGGTATCTATAAAGGCAGAGTTTTTGCTTTAAAGTGTTGGTCTATCATCAAGTGAATTTGTCAGAAGGAAGATACTAACCCGTCTGTAGTGTGCTAGTTTAAGCGTATGTTACATGTCTCTGTGTGTGGTATACCTGCCAAGCGATGAGGTCTTTGAGGCGCAGCAGTTTATCTCTGTCCTCTGGGTGCTGCTGAGTGTACTCATCAGTAAAGAATGCCTGATAATAAGAAATATCAAAAAACCCTTTTAGGAACACGTAGCTGTATGTCTCACATCTCTGAGCAGTCCCCAAATTAATATTTCCACTGGCATACAGACTTTGGAAGCACATTGAAATCTGTATGGTACTGCAGAACTAATATCTCAAGGCTTAAATACTCCAGACTCTCTAATATCTTTATTGAATTTAATCAACTGCAAAATTAGCATCTGTTTATGTTAGTGTCCAAGGAAGTGACACAGATTTTTTTAAGACGAGCAGATACCAGACACTTCATCATGAAACTGTCTTAGCTCATATTACTCCTTAGGAGCTCACTATTCTTGGGAAATATATATTTTTTTAAAAAACAGAGAAAGGCTGGTGATTTTCTGCCATGTTATCTTACTAATATGCAATAGATATTCTCATTAGTTTCTTTATGCAATTGAACAAAAGGACCTATAACCAGCAGACTGAGGAGCTGAGTGTTGATGTGAGGGTACATCTGTGAACACTCACCTTTTCGTACTTGGCAAAGCCACCCATGACAGCTGGATCCACAATGCCATTAAGCAGCATGGAGAGAGGGTTGATGGGAAGGCTCCAGTCTGCCTGATACTGGTTAATCATGGTCAGAATCTTCTCATTGGTCGACTCCATTGTCTCTATGGCGTTCTCCAGTGGTGACAAGGTTGTCTGGGGAGAGAGGGCAAGAGATACAATGGCAGAGGTAAGAAAGAAATTAAAAACTGAGAAGAGATGGAACGGACCAATGAGGAAATAGCCGACAAGGAAGAGATGAATTAATAACAAACTACACTCAACAAAAATATAAACGCAACACTTTTGTTTTTGATCCCATTTTTCATGAGATGGACTCAAAGATC
>JAQQAE010006447.1:0-16688 GCA_029823295.1 Pseudamia nigra
TGGATTTGTTGCCCGTCGTTTTCCTGAACCCGGATCGTCTCTCGGATCACCTGCCTGCCTCGTCTTTGACTCTGCGCATTGGTTTAGACCTGTCTTCTTGCCCTCTCCTGTGGTACCGTCGCCTCGATATTTATATTGTATTATTAATGTTATTATTATTATTATTACTGTTATATCCACGATTATCTTTATTAGGAATTAAATATTTATATATATAGATACATATATCATTAGCAACACTTCGTTTACGAGTCCCGCATACTCTATTGTAAACCTTGTTGTGTTTTTTTGTAATAAACATTCGTGTGGAATCTACTCTGTGTTTAGCGTTTGAGTCTCGGCTCTGTCAGCTTTGTTCCCGGCGTGACACATTCCTGTACTGTATTTACTACTTCCATTTGGCTGACAGACTCAAAGGACTGGCTCCATTCACAGTAAAATATTTAGATTTATTCAAGTATAACAGAAAAATCGGAGCATTTGTTTGATTTATGCATTTTTATTACCTTGTACAATGTCATTGATAAGAATTTCTTGAAAGCCAGTCGATCTTCTGCCAAAGAAGTGAATCTACTGGAGTCTCTGGTTTCATTTCTACCCCACTATAACCATATGAACTTGTGCAAGCAAAGAGCAGAGAAGTTAATGAACATGGAGAACATCGAGTGATGTGTGCCACTAACAAATTGTACTGACTAAATTAAAGGGGCTGCAGTTTGATCGCTGCGTTACATTTCCCTTATCTCAACAAGTCACATTTTCAATCATTATGCAGAGACTTTAGAAACGGGTGTAGGCTGGGTACTAATGCACTGCCCCTCCCTGTGTCATCGCCATCGACCTACGCCTGGCTGTCAAACATGCGACAGCCTCTCCCCAGCGATAGTAATTTCATACAGACATACATTTATGCAAACTGGAATCCTGCACTCCCTGACAGCAAGTTGTCCATATACTGTATAAAGAAGGCCTTGCATAACATATGAACATGCATGTGCGTACGTGTGTTGATTGAGCAGTCTTTCTTTAATGAAATATCTTCGGAAATTGGTTTCCACAGACTAATCAGGCACCCCACTAGCTGAGTTTCTGTTTTGGTAATTATCTCCTACTAATTAGAATGAGAATAAAGACCTCTGAGATGAATTCTCAGCTTTGTCAAATGTAACTAAAGAAATTTAATGATATAAAATGAATGTATTTTATGCATCATTTGGACTTAATATCATTGTTAATGTGACCAAATTGAATGTTATAATGATGGACAGTGTGTTAACATCATATTAAATGTTTCCTACAGTATCACTCTGTTTTGTTCAGCCTTGTACTTATGGCAGAAATCTCCTGGGGTTACAGACAACAACAGTGGTTTATATGGATCAATCTAAGAAATGAGCTGGAGTGACCTTTTGGCTCACTCTGATGTTAAAAACAGCCAATTAAATACAAGAGTTTGAGGAGAAGACCACTGTCTCTAGTGATATCAGGAGTGGAGAGTCACTTACCTTACGTCTCTCCCCATTGAAGCCTCTCCACTGCTCTGCCTTTTTCACAATGTAGCTCAGTTCCTGATTGGACAACTCCATGTCTTGAGGCACGAAGTAGGTCCCCTCACTGGCTGTGAGCCGCTGAAAGATGTCCAACATGCGACCATCATTGTGGAATCTGAAAATCAGGGTGTGAAGCAAAAGTGGGAAAATAAGCTGGCCCGGAACAAGTTAAACTTTTCCTTCAGTAAATCTAAGTAGTCTGGGATACCACTGTGTTAAACGGAATGGCATCTGTTTTAGGTTATTTTAGATAATCGATCATATCCTAATGATCCCAAAGAATTATGCAAAATACATTTGCGAAATAACGCTCAAACAAATTGGCATGTGAGTGGGAAGCACTTTGTTAACACTAGCTGACTGTGTGTGTTTGGCTTGTGTCTGCGCGGTTGTTCATCTGTAAATGTGTGGGAGTCAGAGCCTGGGATATTCTTCAGTTTTAATGCTGAGCTTCAAAGATGGCAGACACAATGGATGTGCTGGTTGCAGATGTGTCTGCAGAGACTGGCCTGAGTCACAAGAAAACGTTCTGCACAGCAGAAAGCATATTGATTCATAGCTCCAGATGAGCACACATCACCAAAGTGTTATTTTTCTTTTGCCATACAAGTGTGCATGCAGCCAGCCCCCAAAAAGAATCACCATGTCTGTAAACAAATGCCTTGGCTGACCATCAAAAACAACAGACCTTGTGCCCTTCCACAGAGATTCTAGCCTGTCAGAGGGTAATCAACTTTCAAATAAAACCAACATCAAGGAGACAGGGATTTATACAAGAAGCGGGTATGCAGCTTTGAACTCAGCATCATTCCCTATCGCTCTTGGGAGAGAGATGTTTGTAGAATCTTGACCTCAGACACAGGAATAGCATGCATTCATTTTCATCCTACACTTGAAATGTGCTTCTCATTCATTTATGCTGTCTCGCTCTTGGAGGATTTCACCATCTTTGCATCTTTGTGTCTTTAAACAAGCTCATTTCCTTGTTGTTGGAAGTACTCTGAATGTAAGAATCTGAGGTATGACCCGGTTGTTGAGGCTCTCATTGGTTCGTCTTGAATATGGGGGTCAAGGTAGAAACATTTCTTTCTTTACAGAATGCTTTTCAACAGAATATTTATGACATTACAATAATGACAATGGATCATAGCTAGGAAAACAGAGTATTCCGTATGGCAGACCTAATGTTAAGACTTCAGACTGCATGTAATACAGTATAATCACTTACTTTGTAGTCTTAAAGTAGACTCTTAAATGATTGTGTGTTATTTTATGCTACAAACTCTCCGTAAATACCTAATTATATACAACAGACCTGTATGAGCAGTTATAACAGTAACAATCTCATGAACGTGATGGACAGAACATGACTGGACAATGGGGCATGAGTCCCTGTCCCTTTACCTCCGATTAAAAAATGTACAACTCACATGCTAGCATCTGCTATAAATAACCCTTTATACCCACATACTGTATTTGCCCAAAATAGCAATGACTGTGTGTACAAACTAATATGCATGAACAGATTACTTATTTCTAAACTATATAATCACTTAAATGTATCATGATCAATGTTACATCACCGTGTCTGTAAAATTTCAGAGAGGACAGAGGTGTAAAACACATAACTGATATGTATTTTTGAAGCCAGTGAATAAAGGCTGACTAAAATGTAATTAAAAAAGGATAACAGTCCATTCTATCTATACATATAGCCCCAGGCATTTTTTTTAGAAATAGGTCACGCTCTGTGTCAGAGCCCCTTCCTTGCAGCCAATAGGAAAGTGTAACCCATAAAATTATCAGCCTTGCTTCAGCCTCATGGCCTACATTCAATACAAACCCGTGTGGCGGTTGAGTGGCAGAAGTCATTATTCCCGGCTGCTGTTTTAATATTGTCCATTTAGCTGGAGCCCGATAAGCGTCCCGCTTAAAGAAATTAGATGGCACCCTCTCCCCGGCCGCCAATCTCAAACTGATTAATTCAATAAGGGTTTTCTTACATTTTGAGCCGTTAATGGAATTTGGTTTTATATCAGGGTGGGAGAACACACCTTGGATGAATACTGAGTTACATTATTCAGTAATTTATCTCCCGCCCTTCTGCATTTTTACTTTCGTTCTGCAAAAAGTGATGTCTATTATGTAAAACTAGTGGCCATCTTTTACGGTGGAAATACAGAATCAGTGCTTCTGCAGTGAATGTGTAAGCCTGCATACTTTATAAAATGTGTACGTGAGGGGTTTAGAGTTATACAAATGTTTTGTTTTCTTATTTCCATGTTGGCCATCATCTTTGAAGAAGCTCTGTAGAGGACATCTAAGCTTATTATAAAAAGACTGCTAAACTGAGGTGCTAAATCACAGTAGAGACCAAGCAACAAAATTCTTCAGCATGGATGACCTCAATCTGCAAGACATGAGTGGAACACACAGTGCATTAAGGTAGAGTATGTGTGTTCACCACCATGTATACGCAGTCCATTTCAATATGTATGAAACCTGCAGTGATACCAACCATGCAAAACATTCAGCCTAATCGGATAATGTAAGGGGGTTACATGTTCACGCTGTATCAAAACACATCTAACTTTTGAATTAGAAATGCTTTCAATTTTCCAACCAATTGCTGAGTATGGTGGGTACAAAAAGGCAACTGTGTGTACTTTTGTGTTTGATGACTCTGTGTGTGTTTGAGCATGCCAATGTGTAGATGTGTGATGTTGATGCATGAGTGCATAAGTAATTCCATGCGACTATAAAATCAAAATGGATTAAATCAACATTTGTTTTCAGTTTTAGTTGTTTGTGCTTTTCTGTGGACACAGGAAGGAGAGAGATGGTGGACGGAGTAGAACACACAAGGCTGCGGGGGTGGAAAGGTTTGGAGTTATATCGAAATTCTGAGAACCACTGTTTATGAAAAGGTCTTCTTTTTTCATGGGCTGATTACAGGCTGCATTAATTTTAAAATACTTAAATGATAATTTCCTTATTTACAGTCTGCCTTTGCCTCCTGCATGTTGACAAGGCTGTGATTTGATCGTCCATCAGGAAAGTCAGAGATAAAGCAAAAAGTAAGAAAAAAAGCAACAAAACATAAGAGCAAACCTTGTAAAAAAACACACACACAACAAACTGCATTTGTGGGACCATACATCCATTTATACCAGCTCATTTTTTCAGTAAACGTTATTCTCCAGGCATGATGATAGGTGGTTTCAGTAGTTTGGATTGTGTCTATTAAATGCTCTTCTACATATAGCAGCAGATTAGGTAGATAGATAGATAGATAGATAGATAGATAGATAGATAGATAGATAGATAGATAGATAGATAGATAGATAGATAGATAGACAGATACTTTATTGAGGAGGGAAATTCACAGAGTATAGAGTAAATCTAACAATACTATAACATTGAGAAACTGTGTAGTCGTTAGGAAAAAAACTGTCAATTATACATCAGCTTTGTCTTTGAGATAATATACACACACTCACTCTTTACATCTCTTTGCATGTTTTTTCAATGATTCAGCAAAACATACCTTTTTGACACTTGTTCAACTTGTCGAAAAGTGCTTACCTGAGCAGGTAAATGGAGAGGATGGTAATGGAGAGAAGAGAAAGAACTGCATAGAGGAACAAAGTGATGATTACCCCCGCTGCACCCGATTGGTCAGCTCGGTAGAAGTGCCAGTAGAGCTTGGCAGCATCACCCACTGGGGTTTCGGGACTGTACGTGAGACGCTGTGGGGACAGAAAATGATAGAGAAGTGTTTTCCTAGGGAAGTTTTCATGTGCATCTGTTAGTTTGTTTGTTTGTCAGACAGATTAGACAAAAATGACTGCACTGATTTTTATGAAACTTGGAAGATTGTAGTCTCTGTTTGAGGTTTTCTTACACAGCCGAACAGGACTGTGGGGCCTTGGTGGACATATGCATTCCACTGAGTGCCCTACTGTTTTTCATGCAAAGTGCTGCTCAGGATGTTGAAAGAAATATATGATGCATGATTTTTTGATGAGAGATAATAAATCTGCATATATCATTAGACCAGGATTTTATTGAGACATTTTGTCTTCTCGAACAACTCACAGTTGACAAATGTCCAACTCATTTCTGTCTCACTCACTGACAAAATTCAACCCACTGCCAAAAAAGACACCCATGTAACCTTGCACATTTTCTTTCTCACCCTCTCCCTCCCCTTTTTTGTAATCTAAAGTCACTTTGCCAAGATAAAGTGAACTCCTATTTAAAGTGCACAAGTGTCCAAGTTATTTTTAAGTGACTTACCCCGAGGACAGCGTCCACTGCAAAGACTGCCAGGGGGTCGAGGACTGTCCACACTCCCTGAGCCATGATAAACTTTGACGTGAAGGAAGGGAGTGAGCCAAATATCTGTTGACAGCCCCATCTGATCAGAACCAGCAGGAACGTTACTGCGTTCAAGGTCAGGGGACCCACCACCACCATAGCCAGCTCCTCCCGGGTGTGGAGCAGAGAACTCTGGTAGATGAGGTCCACCGTGTGCGCATGGAACTGGAATCTGGTGGGAGAGGAAAGGAAGTCTGGTGATGTGCATGTCTAGACTGTGTGCGAAATGGTGCATGTGTCAATATGTGTTTATTTCTCTATGCTCTGCAGCAAAAGGGCAACTTGTTCCCGCACTTTACTCTCTAAACATTATTATTTCTAGCTGATATAATCAAGTGCAATACATGAACATATATAACTCTTGTGTGTAATGATAGATGACTAATTTCGTGGGAAAAAAGACCTAAAATATGCAAATATGTTAAATCCGGATGAATTTAAAAATCTAAACGATGAACACCTAGTAGTAACACATGTACTGATATCATAGCTTTCCAAAGCCCCCATATGCAGGTGTTTCTCTCCATTTACAGCAAGCCTCATGAGTTTCTTAATCTTCCCATCAGTCAGGAGGAGGTAAAGCCAGTGGTGGGAGGGCAGATGCCCAGTTTTTGCTCATTAATTCCCATCTGATTTGCTCCGAAAATCCAGCATCTCGTAGATTCTGTCCATTAAGCTGACAGAGGAGGTTCATTCGGTGTTTATCTGAAGAAAATTTCAAAAACCTAAGAGATTATCTATGAGAATTATTTGTACACAGAGATGTGTGGTTCTCAAGTACAGTACATTTACTCCTTTGCATGTACAGTACTTTTTTCAAATAAATGTACTTCTGCGAGTAGTTGTTTTGCTTATTCTGTTACATTTAGTGATGAAAATAATTTACTTGTACTCAGTTACATTTGGCCACAGCTCAATGCGTAGAGGGCATTTTTACTGTGGCTACCTTCAAATTTAGTCTGATTCTGAACCAATACTGTGTCAACACTGAACAGTGGAAATCAACAAAGCAGCAAAATCTGTAAAAATGAAGAAAATGTTCAAACAAATTAGCAAAATTAACAAACTAAGCAACGAAATGAACAAAAAATATTGACTAAAATATAAAAAAAAAACAAAATAAGCACAATATGAACAACAAAATGGCCAAAACAAACAAAAAATAATGATATAATCGTAAATTAAAAATTACAAAACTGACCCAAAATACATTAAAAAATCTATTATATTAACAAAGATGAAAAAACAACCCAATAAAATGAACAATAAGCAACAAATCTTGCAATAAGCAAACCTTGAATACAGTAACAAGTTTTTTTTCTTGGTGTTTGACAATACATCACTGTCCAGTGCATGGAGAGAGAAATGCTCGGAGGGAGAGCAGCACATTCAGACATGTGGAAGTTGTCATCCGACGCTGACCCCCTCTGTTTTGTTTTTTTCACCTCCCATCAGCCACTTCAGTCCATCCTCTTTTTTTCCTTTCCAACCACCTTTTTCCCCCCTTCCTATCACTTTCCATGATTTAACGCGTGATGTTTGCACCCCCATGTTATAGTAATAAAAACCCTACTTGTATGCGTATTTGCAGCCAGCTCTTTTTATTGTAGTAAATTAAATCAGCACCATATGCCATGGAGATGTGATTTAACAGTTCTGTGGTATCTTATTGCTGTTTATCAATGCTGTGTACCAAATAATAACAATAAATTCCTTCCAAGTAATGTAGCCTTTTGGGTCTTAAAGCAATGTGGTGAAATCAACAAACTCCCCCAGCAACGGTCTGATAATATTGAGAGAGCCTTGTTAAAATGTTAATGGGGGGATTCCAAACAGATGATTTGGGTGTGTACACTATCCAAACACACACTCAAATACCCTGCACACTTCTGTTCCACTCCCTCTTCTTCTCTCCTCTCCACCCCACTTCCCATTTCATTACAGACAAATTTTGCATATACATGTGAGCTTGTATGTATGTTTTCATGTTGAATTTGTGTAGCGACATACATCTGGAATTTGGCTCTGTACCTCAGCAATCTATGTCAGCATCATGTAAGAACTAAAAAAGTGCATGTGTAGTTCTCTCCATGTCTGTATCTATATACTCCCTGTACCCCCACCCAAATGTGTGTGTGTGTGCGTGCAGGGCGATATCAAAGGAAGCAAACTCACTTGTTGACAGGAACTGCTATGGCCTGGAGGTAGAGCCACTGGCTGCAGTAATGCAGGTAGAGCCTCACAAACCACATCAAAGCCAGCAGCAGCATAATGAGGCCGAGCTGCCGAACAGAGCCACGCCAGCTACTATGCGGCTGTTGTTGCCACAGCAACGGCAGGCCCAACTCGGAGGGCAGCATGCAGAGAGCCAGGCGGGTTCGGTCGGACAGACGTGAGGAGACAGGACCAGGTCCACTCAGCGCTGATCTGTTTTTAGACATCAGAAAATCAGACAAACCACTTTTATTGTACCGGTATATGTCTTATATTGATAATGCCATTCATGACCCTTTCATGCAAGAATTAAATTAAATTAAATTTTTTTTTTTTTTAAACTGCCTCTATGACATTTTCAACCTTGTGGTACTTCCAAACTATTTTAAAATAATGTCCCTTATTTTGAGTGAGGTAGTGGTTGAAGTGCCTCAGGCCATGTCAGTTTAGTGAAATGCAATCGTAATCATGCTTTAGTTACTATTTGATAATGTATAAAAAATATGAATCAAATGTACAATTTGCATAGTATTTTTGTATTTTAGTGGAATATGCAAGGCCAAATAGTGCTTATACTTGCAAATACAGTACTGTGGCTTTAAGTGTGAATAACTATAATACCCAACAAAGGCAATAAAGAGGTAACATTCAATGTATAGTAATTACAAAATTAAGGCAAAAAGCAAAGCAAAATGCCATAAATCAGTGAGTGTTTTGACTTAAAAGCAACCAAAAAATCAGGAAAAAGGGACAACATAAGAAGCAAAAGGTACAAAATAGTAAGCAAAATTTAAAAAATGAACAAAATCAGAAGAAAAATGAACAAAACAATTAAAGAATGAAAAAAGTGAAGTGTGAAATACAGAAAAAATACTTGAAAGTTTGGGGTATTGTTGTTTTCTTCACTTTGGTTAATTATTTCATTATTTTTGCATCTAATTTGTAACATTTACTTGATTAATTTGTTCATTTTTTGTTTGTTTTTTCATTTCCTTAATTTTTGTTTATTATTTTTTTTATTTTGTGTACTTTTATTCCTGTTCTTCACTATTTTGTACCTTTTCCTGATCATTTTGTTCATTATTAAGTCATTTTGCTTTGCTTTTTGCCTACATTTTGTAAATGCAATTAATTAAATGTCACCTTGTTTCTGTGAGTGTGCCTTTGTAGGGCAGTGTAGCGGACACCATGCATGAAAGGTTGCAAAAAACAATAATATGTAAGTGTACCAGTAAAGCCAGGCATTATAGAGATAGTTACTATTCAAGTGTTGTATGTATATTTTATATTGTGATATTTAATAATGATGACTTCTTGTGATTGAACATTTGTCTTTTGTCTCTACAGAACTCAGATTTTTTTGCATGCACTGACTTTTAGAATATCAAAATACAGTACCGTAAGTCAAATGAACAAAATTTAAAAAGTGATGAAATCAGAAAGTGTTTATTGTCTTTGATTAGTCTCTTTCATATTGTTTTAGTCTTTTTCCATCTTTTTTGTCTCATGTTTTTTTGGTTATCCATCTTTTGCATCAGCTTTGTCTTTTTTGTGTTTTACACTGCTTGTCTTTTTCCATCTTTTGAGTCATTTTTGTCTTTACATAACTTTATATTGTTTTCATCTCTTATGTCATTTTCATCTTTTGTATCTTTTATGTTGTATTTGCTTCTTGTGTCTTGTAAAACTTTTTATCCATTATTTAAATAACCATCAGGTTTCTAAAACTTACACTCTTGACCAAAAATCTTATATAAAACTTATAAAATAGTGTGTTGACATTTATTGTGATAATTATGTTGACTTACTGTATATTAAAATGTTTATTGTGTAACTCAGCCATATATACCAATCTCCTAGTTAAAATGTCATACATCAAATACTCTTGCCATTTTTCCTATTTATTATCATCATTTGAATGCATTGTGATATTTCCCACAGATAAAGAGACAGCCTAAGTAAAGGTGATTTAAGGATTTTAGGACAACATCAGATACTGTATGTAGTGAATTTCTGTGAACCTCTGCAGTAAAGGTGTGAAAAGGTCACTTAATGCACTCGAGGTAACAACCTGATTTTTTTTCACACCCTTTTCTTCAAACTACATACAATATTCAAATGGGTGTATGAGTAGTTAAATGGGGTAAATTTGAATACTAGGGAAATATATTCAAACTAGCACGTACTGTATCAGATTCAAACACACCCCTAGATCCTGGTCGCCCACTGACATAATGCTTTCCTGGACCCTGTAACCTACTTGTAGTCCTTATCCTACAACTGAGTCTGAACCCTCAAAAGTTGGGTTCTATCTCTGAGGACATCAATTTTCATCCCATCGGTGACATAAGTCTCCACGGGTCAGTGTGCATTCAGATCTGAGTCCCCACCAGGATAGAAGAACAGGGATCAGGCGCATACACTCACTCACAAACAGATAGAAATCCCTTCCAGCAGTGCTCAGCTTCCCTCAGCACCTCTGCCTCCTCTGTGCCGCCCTTTGTCAGGCCTGCTCAGCTATTCCCTTTCATATAGAGGGCACAGATGGAGCAGTGGAGATGAGAGCAGATAGGAAGAGAGAGGAGAAAGGAGGAACGTAGGTAAGACAAATTTGAAATTTGTTACTGTGAGCTGAAAATGAACTTTATACATAGCATATACAGTGGGGTGTGTACATACAGTATGTTTGTCTGTGTGCAATGTAAATGAACATAATACACACATGCATTTATTAGTGTTTTCTTATGTCAAGGGAAGTAGAAGGATAACCCCTATTGTCTAGCGGATGGTAATTAGACCAATGCTAAAGTCGGTGTATACAGTAGAGCTGTGGTTAGCATCACAGAGTGTGGCTTAAGGCCCTTGCCTGTGGACGTCCCTGTGTCTCTCCACTGTGTCCCAGAGCACAGTTGGAATTCACTTTGTAGTGTCTATCTAGGGAAAAGATACACTGCCTAAAGACGAAAAATGTGTTTAAAAAAATGAATCAATTGTATTGCTTTCCCCTTTTCTCCAAATAATTAGGCTAGTCTTGCATCAAAATGCAGCGCTGCATCTCCTTCCCTGCTCGTATTGCTGCTGAATTATAAACACAACACCAACGACATTTAAAATTAAAATGAAAAGGAACATATTTTGCCTTTCCTGTGAGGTGGGTGCGCTCTCTGAAGTGTTAAATTATTTGAAGTTGTCGAGTATCTTAGTGGATGCACACACGTGATGTAAGGACTGTAAACAGTCAACACCCTGAGAAATACAGATGGCATAAAACCAGACACAGACAAACGTGTCATGAAAACCAGTTAGAGTTGAACCTGTATTCAACACATAATCCAATGTGCAATACATACTGTATTTCATCTACAGTGGGATATTTTAGGATAACATATAAAGCCCTAAAATTATACTGTATCTCTTTTTTTAATCTCTTTGTTTTTAATAAATGTTAATCAACTCATGCAGTTATTTTATAATAGTGTGTCTACAGGTGCCAGACACTTATAGCTTTGGACTTTATTGAGATTTACTTTTGTTAAAAAAAAACTTTTTTTTACTTATTTTATGCTTTCAGGGTGAGCGATAATAATGTGTGTACAAAAATGAAGACTGATCTTGTTTTGTTCATTCCACGTTATGCTGGGGTTCACAACATCAAACTAAAATGAATGAAATAAACAATGAATTGAATAGACAAACATAACCTCTGCTCTGCAAACAAAATAACAAACAAAATGGACAAAAAAATGAGAAAAATTAGAAAACAAATGAAAAATGTACAATGACTGAACAAAATAATCTATAAAATGAACAAAAAGGATCAAAAAATGACAAAAGTAAAAATAACAAAGAACAAAAATTATAATCAACAAAATAAACAAAAATGATAAAATAAGAAAATAAACCAAAAAATAACAAAAAACCCACAAAATGAATAAAAAAGGATCAATATGAGAACATAAACAAAAATAACAAAGAATGAACAAAATAATCAACAAAATTAATAAAAACAAAGAAAATAATCAATGAAATGAAGAAAAATAAACGAATCCATACAATCGTCTGAAATGAAAAAAAAAATTACAGAAAAATTAAGAAATCTACATTTTCTAACAGAAAAGTTTAAGTAAAAATGATAATGTTAGCTGTAGTTGCGGCCTTTAAGGATTACATTGTTGCATTAATGACTATTAAGGCCTTATATTTATAAAACTGAATTTATGACATTTGAAAACATTGGAAGTCCCTGTAGATACACGTAAGTGCTGCATGGAGTGATTTACTGTACATTAAAAAAAATATTGGGTCATTGCTATGAAAAAAAAACTTTTGCTGTCCCTGCATCATGCTCAGTGTGTTTTACAAATAAAAACAGCATTTTATAAAAGCAGTGTGTATGTGTCTTCTTGATTTCAACAATGCTCTTCCATACCGGTCCAAGCTTTATCACGACTTGCTTCCATGTGTGAAATCAAACTGCATTCTGCATGTCTGCAAAAGTGGAATTACAGAGTAGACAAAAAAACCCAGTGTGTCACAGGCACCGGCAAGATGCTGCCCTGTCAAGTGGCATTAAAGGAAAACAGCAAATACAACCTGACGCCCATCTTTCATATAATGAAGATATTGATGATGCATGAAAGAGGAATATTTTTAGATGTCTTCACGTGGGGCCTCTTCCAAAGGAACCCAGTAACATGATGTGAAATCTGTTATCACCACTGAATTGATTTCATTATGGCACCTCCAATTACAAAAGTACAATATAGAAAGAAGAGGGAAAGGCGGGGGGTGGAGGTGTGGGTCTTTTATCAAACAGGAAATAAGGATGTTTCATGACAATATCACAGCTTGTCCTTTGAACAACTGATAGCATGTGGCGTAGCGGCACAGAGATGAAACTAACCATTTCAACAGGCATGCGCTGGCACTGAATACTACATTTTAATTGTACTTTATAGGGTTTTGTGAAATCTGGGCCAGAAGCTGTTGCCTCATTTTTTTTCACTTTGGATATATTTGTTGTTCATTCCTTGTCATCAAAGCATATTGTAAAGGGTCCCGTCATCCTTTCTAAAGCTTCCCAAAGTGTGCCAAGGCCCATAAATCAAATTTAACTAGCACATATCTGTCAAGCACTGGACTAAGACCCATCTCTTGGACTGATTCCTGTTCCTTAATATTGTATGGCATGACGACAAATGCAAGCTGTACTCTTAAAATAGCACTAAGTGAATTGCAAGTATAGACAAGTATTAAACCTATAAGATGGTGGGTAATGAGAGATGGAAGACGAGGGGAGGAGAGGGATACAGTTGGGTGTTACATTTTAAATAACAGATTTATAGTGAGAAGACTCCGGGCGGAGGAGACTAAAGGTAACCCTCTGAATCTCTTGAAATAGCAGGCCCGGTGGCTTAAACCCTCCAGTCTAAGGCCACTTAAAGTATTGGATTTATCATTTTCTTTTGAGGATTAAGTTATTTTCTGTCACTTCCTTATTTGGGCCACCGGCTTTGTTATAATTGCAGCAAAGCAACACATTTTAGTCTACATACAGTACGAAGAGAATAATTTGCTGTTGGGTAAATAAAGAATCAAAGATATAGTGTGAAAATAGATTTCAAAGATTGGCAGATAACGTGATTGTTTTCTTAGCAGCCCAGATGCACTAGTGTTGTGGTGATTATGGAGCAGTGATTATCGGTGGTGTCGAGAGATAAGACGAGAGATACAGCATCTTTGTTTACATTTCATCTTTGAAGAATGCTAATAATGTATTTGTTGTGGATTGTGAAAGTGTCTTTTGAATTTAGGTAACAAAAACGTGAAACCTACTAAGCGAACATCTCTTCACAGGTGGCTGTGGTTTGTGAATACCAGCATTTATGTTCACCTCTGGATTGAAATGAATTTACAGGCTAGATATGAATCTGTAACCCAATATCAAAACAAAGCTGTTATGTATGCATTTGTCTTCAGTGAAAGTGTCTGATTGATTGTGCAGCAGTTGCAAACTAATTATCAAAGAAACGCAAAAGAGATTGGAATTCTTGCTTAAATTACTAACACAGGGTCAAGTCATGCTCTATAACAGGTTACCCTATATTTCCAACTCTGCGCACTTTTGCATTTTACCTTTATTATCTCTGCCAAGGATGTTTTGTTTTTGTTGTTGTTTATATATTTGTTTGTTCACAACATAACTCGGTGCAATAACATTATAGGGGAAATGAACATAGGTTGAAATGATAATGGTAGGTTTCACTATGAAGAGAAACTCTTTGAGTGCTTTCTAGTTCAAAATAGGGATTGCAATACTTGTACAGAGTTCTGTGCAAAGGTTTTACATTAGTACCTTGGGATTGTTACAGTGTCTTATCTTGTGATCAACTGTATAATGACCATCCTCACACATAAACATGAATTAACATTATGCTAAAATCAGTATGGGGGTGAACTTGCAAATATCCACCTTTGGTTTGTTATTTTTGTGGCACTGTAAATAACAATGGCGAAAATTTGTGCACAGTACAAACACATAAAAATCAGAACTAAATGGCTCTGAGAGGTAAAAAACTATATTTAGTGTGACGTCTATACCTATGGCAGCAAGTACAACAAACAAGTAGAACAAACAATATTGACATGTGCTGAATAAAACGTGGTTTAAGTCACTAGATCTCATATTTTGTCTCAAATAGTGCAAATGGCAACACGTACTGTAATACTGGCACTTCATTGTGGAGAAACATAAATGTTTATATGTATTGTGGATTTACTGTGACTGAGAAATACATGTGTATGGTCATTATAATCTGCTCAAACAACAAAACCAGAGTGCCTAAAACTTTGCACACTACTGTACATTCTTGTTTAAGGGCAGTTTTACTTGTTACCAATGATAATTTTACTCAGTGGACAGTTTTTGCAGTCGTTCTCTTACAGTATATTGAACAGTAGCTTTAACAGTTTATTTTTTATGCAGTTACACGGAAGCATATTTACTAACTGGCAGAGAAAGTAACTGGCTTTATAAATGTGGGGGCAAATATAACACAGGAAGTCATTAAATCTCACAAAATGAAAATCACAAAGAAACCTGTTCCCATAAGCTGTATAAAGAACTAATCTGAGCTGGTATCATTTTCCAAAGCATCTTGAATACGTGTGTGTAAAAACAACTTGAACAAAGCAGGACTTTAAGCCTGCAAGGCTTTTATATAATTGAGTCATTTTTATATTATCTTGTGAGCAGTTTTATTTATATTGAATAATCACAAAAGTATACAAAAAGGCTTCAGGTTTACACCCTCCACCCTCTCCTCCCATTGCTATTTTTAATTTTATTTGTTTCAAGAACAATTACGTTACCATTTGGGGGCTTTATAAGCTCAATTTTTAAAGAGGCCCTGGATAAGCAAAAATATACTTAAATGAGTTTCATTGACAAAATGGGAGCAGGGTGGCAGGTATTTGGGATGTAGTTAAAAATTATGGAATAGTGACTCCGCTGCAGAACTGGAGTCCATCATCATATAATTAAAATAGTGTAAAATGCAGCAGCAAATGATCAGAATTATTTGCAGCTGACAGGGAATGGAGAGGAGGATAATCAGAGGCGATATAAAATGTGTTCCCAGTAATTAGGAATCCTTGTTTGACTAATAGTTGGCTGCTCATTTTTACAGTGTGAAGGAGGCACTCACATGCAGCAAAGCAGTTAAAGCCCATGGAAAAAACTAGGAGTGCTCTGTGTTGTTGAGCATTTAATGTATTTAATGATGTTCTGCAGTGTAAAAGATGCAAATACTCACAAGCTGATAAATGCTGGTTGTTGTATTAATTGTCAACCAAAGCAAAAGGAATCTGATTATATCAGCATAATGATATAAATTATACATCAGATGTGTGAAATTTATGTCACTGTATGTATGCTCAACTCAAACTCCTGGATTGTTTCAAATCAACAAAGATGGGTAGTACACAAGTATATTTACTCCTTTGCCTGTATATGAGTAGTTTTGTCAAATATGTACTTCTTAGAGTTACTGTTTTATAGAACACTTTTACTCTTTCTCGGTTACACTTGTGATGAAAAATGTACTTCAACTCCTTACATTTGGCTCCAAAACTCAATGAATAGGAGTCATTTTTATATTTAACTGTTTTTCTCCAAATACAGTGGAAGTTAAGAAAGCCACAAAATGACCAGAAATAAATTAAATAATCAGGTATGTGAACAAAATCAGCAAAAATGCAGCAAAATAAAGTGAATGAAATAACCAAATTAATGAAGAAAAATGAACAAAACTAGAAAGCACTCCTCCATCGAGGCAGCTCAGTTTCTCTTCATAGTAGGATACGACAATGAGAACAGATGATAAAAGTTATACATACTGTCAGTTTTAATGTTATTTTATTATTAGTTCAATAGTTGTTCATCCATCCATCTTCTACCGCTTATCCATGGGGTCGGGTCGCGGGGGCAGCAGCTTGAGCAGGGAATCCCAGACTTCCCTCTCCCCGGCTACATCATCCAGCTCA
>JAQQAE010006448.1:0-16687 GCA_029823295.1 Pseudamia nigra
TTACTATTACTGTGGTGTTCCGTGGTTTTGTCATCTAGGAAGTTTGTAGCATAACGGTCCTGTGTAGCCCTTCGTACGACTCAGTACCCATGAAATAGCCTCAGCTTCAAAAAGGTTGGTGACCCCTGCTATAGACTTTCACTACTAAGTCAATATTTTTTTCCCAGGATAAATTCTGGTGGTGTTATTGTTTGGACCCTGGTTCACTATGAAGTTATTGCTCTGTTAGTAACATTTTAAGGTGATTTGATGTGTGCTGTATTGAACTCTGACAGGGTTCTCTGGCTTCTTCCCACAACAAAAAACATGACTAGAGGTTAAGTGAATTGGTCACTTTAAATTGCCCATAGGTATGAATGTGAGTGTGAATGGTCGTCAGCCCTTCGATGAATCCAGGGTGAACCGTGCCTTTGCTCTAAAGGCCTATTTATTCTCTACACAAGTGGGTTGTGTATCAAATGTTGTCAAACGTTGCTGGCATTTACACGCCAATGTGTACTTTATGTTGATGTGGATGTACACAATACATCCGCTAACGGGCGGTGTCGAGTTCAGACTGTCCTCTAGTGTGCAGTTACATTGCATTTCTGTCTGAAAATACTAAGCAAATACATTTTTTGTCATGAATCATTATGCTCTCAAACAGTTTATTTGGACCCTCTAATAAATGATCTGGTCCATCTTTAACTTTTTGCTCCATTATTAAGATATTACAGCAAATAATCCAACGTATCAGTGCCGTGCTGGGGTTTGATTACATGTTGCTATGGTAGCTAGTGCCACCGGTGGAGTTGGACCGAGTCGGACCTTCGTGTCTTCTATTTACTCAATACGGACATAGTTTTACCTGAGATACACTCGACTGCAGTTGTGGATAAATGTTCACACTAACAACACTACAATATGATTTTGTTTAACACCGCTTGATGACACCCCCGCCATTCGTACAAATATGGTTGCATCCTGTTTTTGGCTCCAAGATGACACTAATACAGTATATACAGTCTATGGCACAGACTGTCCTCAGGAAGTTGACACGCCGGAGGGACGGGCCGTGGCTGTGCTCGCCGGATCCAGAACCAGACATGTGGCGAGTTTTGCAAATACTCGCCACATGTCGCAAATACTCGTACACACCTTCATCCTCCAAATCAGGGTAGAGCAAAACACATGACCCAGGGCTATCCTAGAACATAAGTCAAGTCCTGAACACACACACAGGGTCTGATTACGTTATGGGGGAATGTCTTGGTGGTGCAGTTTAACTCCCGGTTAGCCTAGGCCTGAGCCTAGGCTAACCGGGAGTTAAACTGTAACATATGGGGGCTCATCTGGGAGTGAAATCATAACGTGTCCACCAATATAGAGTCTATGGTTGCGTGGTTGGTGAGGTCACTACAAGTTGGACCCATGGCTTTTGTCCACCTGACTTCACCTATGAATGTTTGTGCCAAATTCAAGCACGTTCTGTGAAGATGTGTTTTTAACTAACGGAACAGACTAATGGATCAACAAACCTCTTGTAGAGATGCACTGTGTACTCACCAAACAAGTCTATTAAAATAAAACTGTAGTACGTTGACTGTCTCTCCAGTAGATTAGGACCACTTAAGACATAGATGTGATCTGGCAAAGATCTGTGTTTTGTTTCTGCGTCTTTTTTATTGTGTGAAAACAAGGTAAAGATTATTAAGGAGATATGAATTTGGTACCTCACCAGAGCACAGAGCTTATTGTTTGGCTGCCGTCACTGGAGTTTTAGTTTCTAGCGGCAGCAGTTTGTTTCTGCGTGTCAGGCTGTCTTACGCCTGACACATGGGAACATTTCTTACAATCACAGCACAGATGAATTACTGAACAAATTTAAATTACAAAGCAATTAATTTTGTACACAATGGGACTAGCTGTGTGAATAATTCAGATTCTATGAGCTTTTTCCACAGGATGCTGCATTTAGATTAAATCACTTCTTTGCAGATTGTGCCTCCTCCCTCTCCTCCTCTTCCTCCTTCCTTCTTCTTACTAAAGTAAAAGTTCAATGCAACACCTGCAGCCTTTTCATCTATTCCTGTCCCAAACGCATTTATTTAACCTGCAGAAAGAGGTAATTTCCTGCCTGGAAATATTGCGTATGAAAGCAAAGAGTGTGTTTTGTTAGTCTTGGAGTGCAGAGCTAACAAAGCAGCTCTGTTTGGATAACATGCTCTGTAGCCCAGGCATAGATCTACAATCTCCTGCTGATATGTTCCATTTTCTCGCTTCTCTTTTGTGCCTCTTCGTCTTATTTTACGAGTGCACTGTGCTATTGCCAGGGCAACATGGGTGGATGAGTGATGGTGTCCATTACTAAACATAGACCCCTATATGTGCCACCGGCCTAAGGATTCAATATGAACCTCCATTTTTGTCCTCCTACTCTCTTTTCACTTATTTTCTACACTGTTCCTCTTTACCTTTTTTTATTTTTAACCCCCCTTTCCCTCACTCCTCCTCCTTTCCCTGAATTCTCTCTTCTCCATCTATCCTCCTTATGGTTGTTTTTCATAGCTACAGCTCTGCAGTCGAAGCGAGGGTTGAGACCATTTCTCTTCCTGCTTTTGTGCACTCATTTCACGAGCCACAGCGACTGGAGGATGGGTTGAGAATGTCAAGCATTAGGTTGGGAATAGAAGCTGCGCTCAAACAAAGAGCAGGCCACTAATGTGACGGGCGCCGCGTGTATTTCAGAAGAATATTAGCCAATCTTGTTTTTCTTTTTGGTTGAGTAGAGTCAACAGTGGGGGTGAGGAATCACGCTTCTGTGTAGATGTTTGATACTCCCAGTCACATCAGAGGTGACAAGATGTGCTGCACAGTTTTGCAATTTCTATTTAACCTTAGAGAAGCGGCATGGCTTTATAAATATGGATTTAGCTTTGATTTTGCAAGGCTGGATTCATAAACCAGGGCTTTTTTAACACCCTAAAGCACACTCTAAACACAGGCGCTCTACTGTACACTGGGAAAAAAAATGCAAATTTCACAATTAGCTTTTCTGTAATTAGTATGGAAAGGTAATTGCGGCGGATGTGCAATTAGCATTATGTAAAGTGCTTTTCCCCAGACTTAGGGCCAATCACTTTGCCCCTTTACATTCTTCGTTCTGCTGATGATGTGGGAGATGCTTTGCGGCGAACATAAGAGAACTTCCTCTCTCTCCCACTCCGCTGAATGTGATTCACAAAACGAATCAGCCGGGGTCACATGCTCAACGGAAAGGGGACTGAGGAAGTTTTCGCAGCCCCTTTTCATCTGCCTGTGAATATGAATGGGGAAAAGGGAAATCACTGTCATAGCAGCCGTCGCAGCACAAAGCCTCCTGATTGCATTCTGGACTCTGCCATGCCTTTTTTTTTCCTACAGGGAAACCAAATGTTCTTGCACAGCGTGACTGACTCATTGCCTGATTGCCCAAGAATCTCCATCCTCTACCTCTCTCCCACTGACTCCAGCTCTTTCCTTTTCCCCGTCGTCACCTCAGTTTATATGTAAAAGGATTAGAAGCCATGGTCCAGATTGGCCCAACTTAAGTTTTGTGGTTTTAAAAAATGTTGTCTTCCTGTTGGTTGGTATCATTTATCAGTAACCAGAATATGATTTTCTCTCATAGGTGTCAGACGTCACAACAGCTCTGTCACCAGCCTTTTCCAGTTATTGGACAGCAATAAAGATGGCAGGTAAACACATGCAGATTTTCTTTCTGTCGTTTTACTCTTTTAATTAGCTGCGACGCCCCTCTCATTCCCAGCTGGTTGAGTGCTCCAGGTTAAAACCTTCCTATAAAAAGGCATAGTGTTAATAGGTATCTGTTCCTGTATCTGTGCAAGCAGTGTTAACTTGTTCCACCTTTGTGACTTTAAAGTCAGTGGTGGCAAAGCATTTTATTGTTCTGTGAAGGTCCCTGCTGCTGTTTCTGTTTGGCTCGTACTTCAGAAAAGGCAAAAGGCTGCTATCACAGTATTTAAAGTGCTATTTAAAAATCAGGTAGCTTAATGAAAACCAGCAGAGGGTTGCTACTGCTGCATAACTCAGATGTTTACCAACACATAGTGCTTTTTCAAGTGACCCTGGAGACCAAAATTTTTTGGGGGGGTTTGTTTGTGCTCTTGACAACATTGAAAGTGAGGGTTTGCTGCTCTAAATGATTTTTGAGACATAAATAAAGGTTGACTAAGCAGCATGAACTGGCTCAACTTTGATTTTAGAAAAATAAATCAGTTGATATGTAATAATAACTCAACTCAACTTGATCGTTCACACCTTTTCAGATCACTAGGTCTTAAAATGTATGGTCAGCGGCTTTACCAGAAGGGAGTAAATGTACCTGGCAGAATCTGCACCGAACCTATTTTTACATTACTCTTCAGAATGACTAAAATGGAGTTTCAATTCATAATACTCAGTCCTTGGAAGAATCGTGATAATGCAACAAAGAGGAATAGAACAGCAACCAAAGAGCCTCTGTGAGCCTGAATGAATGACATTTATTTTATCTTACATCTTCTCTAACATTGCTCCTGCTAGAAGATAAATGTCTGTTTTATGAGAACCAAATTCACATCAGTATGTCTATAGAGTGTGTTATAGTCATCACTTCTCATGCAGTGACGTGCCATCAGTCGGTGTTGAGTGAACACCTCTCGTTCCCTGAAACCCCGACACACATTTATTCTCCGGCAGGCTTTAAAATGTATTAGCATAGTTTAATCTTCAGCTGCCTCTCCTTCCCAGGATTCCAGCTTCCCCACAGCCTCCCAACAGACGAACATGCTGTCACGAGCAGTGTTTAACCTTTGCAACCTTTAAAGAGAAGATTTTTTTTTTTTTTTTTTGCTGTCCAGCGAGATACTTTAATTTGCCGGTGGCCCGCAGAAAAACAGGGTGCTGATGTCCAATGATTCCATTTTCTTCACTGCATCCCCACCCTCATGGACCCTCACCTTCCTTCACCATGCTTGGAAAGGGAAAAAAAAAAATCAATACTTCTTAAGCTAGCTGGGCATATTCTTCTGCGAAGAGAAGCAGGGCTGGGCATAGTAAACTGAATGCACTATAAAACATATGGCTGCATCGAGGATGAAGTGCTTGTGCAGCGATTTTCCAGGGAGCGCTGTGTGCCCACTTATGCATTCCTGCACCAGGATACGTACTATTATTCAGCCCTTCTGCCCCCCCCCACCCCCATCCCTCCCCAGCTCTACCTCCATCCATCCACTCTATCCCCTCCATCCCTAACGGTGTCTCTCGACGGGCTGGCGCTTAAACAAACACATTACTAAGCTGAAATATCTGCAAGTGCCGCTTATTTTTATACAGCCATTGTTTCAGCCCATCAGTCAGTGGGATTCGGTGAGCTGGCGATTTTCAGGCAGGACATGTATTGATGCCCGTTTGAATAACGCAGGAGCCGCAGGTTTTGTATATGTGTGCTACATCACTATTTTTCCTGCAAGGCGCTGCAGCTCACACACCCAGCTGTCAGGCTTGATTTAGTTGACATTATGATAAATCCAGAGTCCAAAGTCACCGGTGTACCTGATGCTTGCATATTGCCAGGCAATTTGCTGACTTTGAACCGGATTAGCATGCACATCGCGGACTCTTTATCTTGTACAAAAAAGCTCTTGGCTTTGTCTCTAATGACACTTAGCAAAACACTACCCGTTCGTAATCCACTCGATTGGACTTGCTAATTATCTTTAATGCAGATTCACCGATAATTATTCTCTCGTTTATACTGTGAACTAATCTCATTTTTGTGTCCATTTTGACAGCAGTAATTGCCTGATGACAAAAACTGCAGCATTTTTTTTTTGGTAAAGTTTTTGAATCCTGTCTGGAACATGCAGTTGAATACAAAGGAGTGTCGGTATTTGACATCCTGCTTATTGTCCTTGTAATTGCATTTACGTGTAAATATTCAGTCAGTATCATTGCTGTTTGGGTGGCTTGTGGGAAACCGGTGCAGAATGTTCCGTCACCGGCAGAACATATCTGTTCATGTTTGGACTGGGCTTACACCTGCGGCGGTCTAAGGTATAAGGAGATTTAAAGCACCAATCCAGTTGTAAAATTAAGCGGAGCTCTGTTGCACAGGTACAAACTAATCTCTGTTAGGATTTGAATTAATACCAAGATTCCTGCTTATCCAGCCTAAACAAAACTGATGAGTATAAAATAAGTCTTCAAGTTGTTTGACGTAGTGTGTATAACAGAGCAGGGGCTGTTAATCCCACCAGTGTGCTTTTCTTGGTAGAGGAAAAAAAAAAACATCGAGATTTTCTAGCTAACACTTGCTAGCTCGCCAACACTGTAATGTTGTTAAAAGGTGCATTATGTAAGATTTTGCCTTACATAATGCAATGGAGTTTGTGCTGGAGTCTATTTTATATTAAGAGCTCACAGCCTTTAGTTCTAACTAAGTTTCTTGGCTAACAGCTGTCTTTGTTTTCCTACATACATACATGAATTTTTCTGCAATACAGTCGTCTACTTAAAAAAAATTTTTTTTTTACCTGCAATAGTTTGCAACTGGATGTGTTGTTAGCTTCAGAAATGTAGTTTCTATGGCATTTTAATGTAAACAGGAATGTGATGGAGCATCTCCGCCGACACCCAGTTAACACGTCGGAACAGTTGCTACTTGCAGTAACTGAGTGAACATGCACAAACACATCGTATCGTTCATTTTTTATTTGTGGCATATTATTATGCTGTGTGTATATGCAAAATACCACATAGACTGTCAACATTATGTGGAGTGTATTTGTTTGAAAGTTGTCTTTACTCAGTTTTTCGGTGTAACACAGAGTTGTTACTTCACTGTGATGTAAAGGAAGAAAAGGAGCAATATGGCCAAAATCTGTTGTTTTTTTTTTTGTTGGTTTTTTTTTTTTTTCAGCTCATGAAATTTACTTGCTGCATACTGAACTGGTATAAGTACTATCAAAGTTAGTGTGTGATTTTCAGTCAAAACTTACAGGCATTTAATAAGAGTATCTCCAGTTGATTGACACTTTATTGATTGATTGATTGATTGATACTTTATTGATTCCACAAAAGGGGAATTTCACAAACGGCAGCGAACTGAACTCGCCCCTTGCAGTTGGGGGAAAGGGGGGGGGGTACAATAGGGAAAGAGAGTAAAAAAGTAACTGCACCTCCAGTTCAGTGTTAAACAGGATTAATGCAATTAAATTCAATCTTTGTTAAGAATGATTAGTAAAGTGAACTTAAAAGAGAAGTGGAAAGGTGGAAGAATGTTCAGCATCCACAGACACCCCTGTGAGACTATTACAACTAACTAACACAAAGTCTAGTTCAAAAATGGCTCAATGTGTTGTTTAGACCAATTTTCCAGACTGTGTAGGTGCGGTTCTGTAGATTATGATCACAATCATTACTTGATTTTACATGATCTTCCAACTCGCATTCTTAGTCTGTTTCTGGGACACACGGTCATATTATCAATAACTACAATAATAGTTTGCATTCTTTTTTTAAGCTACAGTTCAATTAGAATCTACTTGTAAAATGAAACCTTTTTGGCACAGCTCAGGGTTAGTTGTTAGTAAAGGCTAGTTTTTCCTATCAAATTATGCTGTGGGTCATGGAGTTGCTCCTGCACACAGTGGTCATTAAGGTAGATTGAGGACTTTCTCACCATTATTTCATCCGGAACCTTCCCAAGCAACACACACATACACGAGTTGAACCCGTTGTGCCAGCTGGCAGGCAGTTGGCAGCCCAATGCAGGATTAACTGGTACCAGTATGCCGGCCTATAAATAGAGTCTACCAACTGCTTCAGGAAATGAACCATGATGGAGCCTCCCAAAGGCCCATGAACAGGTTGTGCTTTTTATCCCCTCCTCTCTGTCAGGATTCATCTGTCTATATGTCTATGTGTGTGAGCGAGAGTTTCCTAATGTTTATTACTGTCTCTTTCACTCAAACTTGAGTGTGTGATGCAAAGCACCTGCTTTTATGATGCTGCGGTCTATATGAGCCCGATCGGGGCTGAAGCTAGTTTTGATTACATGAGATTTGCAGAGTCTCTGCAGCCTCTGTGCACCCACACAATGGAGACAGCCATTGTTTTTCTCCAGCACTTACCTCAAGCATTGATCCTCTGTAGGGGAACAAGCGATTTGCTTTGTATGTTTGCCTGCACTTCCACTTTTCATGGACTCCGGGGATTGATCCTGACTATACAGTCATTATCTTTGCTCAGTAGTGTTGGTTTAGGTGGAACCACTGAAAGAAAGACGTCAGCAGGGAAGAATGGCCAAAGAATAGATCTAAGTGTTGTAAGATAAAGAGGTAGGGTGTGTATTTGATTGTGCTGCATGCTTCATTATGCCATTAAGAGTCTAAAAAGTGAGTGTGTCAATTCAAAAGAATGTGAAACAATCAAATGCCGACATTTTCAGAAAGTACAGCAGACACTGTGGTAGCTAAAACAGCAGTGATGTTTATAGGAAGTTGGTAGATGCAGCTTCTCAAAGACACCTCAAGAAAATACTACCGACTCCTCTGTTAAGTTCCAAAAACGTTAGAAAATAGAATAGAAGATGTTTTTAGCAAACCATAACGCTTAGATGTCAAAGTGGGAGAAATACATGTCCGTAATTAGAAATTGTACAGCATTGTGAAAACTACACTTTTTTTCTGTCTTAAATGTTACAGTTTAACAGTGGATGAAGTGCGGTCGAAAGTGGTGTTTGTCCAGGATGAGGAGCGAGTGCTTTCTGAGGACGAAGCAGTGGTAAGTTTTTTATTATGTCTTTTATTCAAGTGAACTCAGGGTTGAAAATTCAACTTTAAATATAATCAGATTTGACATTTCTCATCATAATTATTATTTGGGGGTGGGGGTGGTACAGTACAGAGAACAGCCTGGAAAAAAGTGTGTGTTTGTAATGCAAACAAAGCTGCTTCCAATGCAGGCTAATGCCACCTCGTCTCCACGTGTAATCAGTGAAAACCACACCCCCCAGACCAAACCATAACACATGGAGTAATCACATGAATGAGTTGGCGGTGCGTCCATGACTGCATCACAGCAACCCCTTTTCACACAGTAACATTTTAATTTGTAGTTGATTTTCTTGACGGTCACTTCCTGCATAAAATCATGTAAATCCTTTATCATAAACCAGGTTGTCAGTCAGTTTCCCCTCCGTCACGGTAGAGAGAAGTTTACACTGTGTACTTCCTACGTCCAGCCCTTTCTCAAATTTAATGGGTTGGTGAGTGAGCGGTGATTGTCAATCACAGCTCTGTTCTAAAGACTGAGTATGGAAACTCCTTCAGCCCAGCGCTCAGGGAATTTAAGTGCTTAAGATGCTGAATTCCATAGGATTTGAATGGAAACATGACTCGGCGCTAAAAGCGCTCCCTGTGGACACAGGCCCTTATTTGACTTGGGTGTTTAAGACCATTGTCTTGCTTCATGTGCCATGTCCTCTTCAGATCCCGTTCACAAACAGACGTTTTGAGATTTCCTTTAGAATTCAAAGGTATAATTCAGAATTCATTGTTCCATTAGTAGGGGCAAACCATCCTGGACTGAATGCAGCAAATCACGTCCAAAACATGGAACTTCCACCACCGTTTGAAAACATTAATTTAGGCTGTAAACTGAATGTGGATCATAGACTTAGACTTTGGGTCATAAATCAAGACAACAACCACAGAAACTGTTTTACCAGTGAATGGTTAAAGACAAACAAAGTTAAGAGTTGAAGCTGTTCTGTTTGGAGGAACGGGCTAAAATGTGTCCAAGTGACTGATCATTTTCCACAAATGTTTAGTTGTAGTTATAGCTGCACAAGGCGTCAAACCAGGTACTGACGACAAACGTTGACATTTGAGGTATGGCTATTAAAACACAAGACAAATGCTGTGGAATACAATTTTATTGAGTCGTTCTCCTTCTGCATCAACACTCGCTGTAGTCGGGTCTTCCACTGATCAAAGCAGTGCAGTCGGTCGTCTTCAGACATTTGTCTCAGAACCTCTGTCGTTCTTTCCTTAACTTCTGACACCGACTCTAAATGTGTTCCTTTGACATATTTGATCTTACGAAAAAGGTAACACAATGCTAGATCAGTGAATAGGGAGGGGGATCAATCACTGTGGTTTGTTTTTTGGGCCAGAAACTGCTTTACTGAGAGTGCACTGTGAGTTGGAGAATCGTCTTGATGAAGAATTAAACTATTTTTCCACAATTGTGGTCTCTGTTTTCAGTCTTTTCAACGATTAGTTCAATTTGTTGAATGATTTCACAAGTTTTTGATGTGCGTGGGCGTCCAGAACGTTCATCACCTTGGTCTTCAAGACGTCACCTACTGTAAACGTACTGCAGCGGTGTGTGAATATTCAACCTTTAATATGTAACACTCAGTGTGACAGTCTGACTGTTTAACATACCTTGTACTTTCACAGATTTGTCATACTGCATCATTTTCCTCAGTATATATTTTGTCTCATTTGTTTAATTGGCCTCTCCCGATCAGCTTTTTGGATTTGTGTGAAAATCTGAGGGTGTTTTATATTCATACTCAGGGTTTAGCCGGAAAATGATTGATCAGTTTTCCAGTCATGGAAAACATAGGAAAATTGGAAAAAAGTACTGGAAAATAAATGTTATTTTGTTGATTTTTTTTTTGTTACATTTTGTTAACTTACTTGGTTATTTTGATCATTTTTCTCATTTTATTGCTTATTTTGTTGATTTTTTTTTTTGTTAAATTTTGCTGTTATTTTGTTCATTTTTATTAATTTACTAGATGATTTCGATCATTTTTCTCATTTTGTTGCTTATTTTGTTGATTTTTTTTGGTTAAATTTTGCTGTTATTTGTTCATTTTTATTAATTTACTAGATGATTTTGATCATTTTTCTCATTTTGTTGCTTATTTTGTTGACTTTTTTGTTGAATTTTGCTGTTACTTGCCTTCATTTTTTTAACCTGCTTGATTATTTTGCTTCTTTTCACTCATTTTGTTGCTATCATTGTTGATTTGTGTTCATTTTTGTTAACATACTTTATTATGATCACTTTTGCTGAGCTTGTTCCTATTATTGTTGATTCTTTGTTAAATTTTGGAGCTGCTTTCTTCATTTTTGTTAATTTTCTAGATGATTTTGATCATTTTTCTCATTTTGTTGCTTATTTTGTTGCTTCTTTCTTAAATTTTGCTGTTATTTTCTTCATTTTTATTAACTGTTAATTAATTGACTTATCAGGTCCTGTACTTTTTTACCTAAAGAATCACCTAGAGACAAAACTAGTGACTTTCCTTTGAAAAGTGTCACTCGTGTTGGTCCGTGAGTGTCAACATGGTACATCAGGAAGATGTATTAGTGCATGATGTAATAACTCGTCTGTAGCAGCTGAACATGTCCTGGAAAACAATTTCAAGAAATGAGTGGCAACCCTGATATTGTATTTATGCTGAAATGTAGAAAAATTGAAACTTTTAAGCATCGCTGTATACCGTGAACCATCAACATCTATGTATAACAGCCCTGATTTTACTTTCAGTTTCATGTCGTAGATCACGGAGTTGCAGTTTGTCTTTGATGTTTCCTGGTTTCATTCCATTTAATCTCAGAACAATAAACCTGGTCCTTTTCTCTTTGCCCGTGCAGATTTAAATGTCAGTGTTAATATCAGCCACAGGCAAACCTGAGACAGCGTGCTGCTATCAAGCGCGTCTCTGGTTTTCTCTGATGTTAGTATCCGTGCCCGTCTGCTGAAGGGTTCGCTGTTTCCTCCACCGGTGCAACAGGGTCCCGTCCACACTCATTGTAAATTCTGAACAGGACGAACACAGTTTCCCCAACAGTGATTTTCCCTCTAGCTGCAACGTGTGCACACGCAGCTGTCTATTCCACTTAAATTTCCCTCTTACCAGGCCTCACATATCAAAATCTCCGGCTGTAAACAAAATGGCTAGTGCTCGGTTTTTCTCTTCCTCGCCTGTTCGCTCTCTCTCTTTTTTTTTGTACTATAAAAGGCAATTCATATGCACATACACAGAGAAAACATCTGCCGGGCGCTCCCACTGCAGGGCACGGAAAGTTCAGCTTCGAGTTGTCATATTGCTGAAAATGTGTTTATGTAAATAAAAGAAGTTTGCTTCTATTTATGGTTACTGTCAAGCACTCTCCTGCTATGTTGTGGGTATATAACTTTACGTTAGTTTCCATAACTTGAAAAATTGTATGGAGGTTGTAAAAACACCCAAGTACCAAAGCGATATGAAAGACTCGCGGATGTGGGGGAAAAAAAAAAAAATCAATGCTCGTTTGTTATTTGTGTTGGCTAACGGGGAGGTTCTCCTAATGAATTCAGCTGCATCTGAAGAGGATGAATCAGTATGAATATGCATGAATATGAAAATGCGTACTTAACTGCAACCACAACAAACGGTGATCAAGCTGGGAAAATTAAAGGCGGTGCCACCGACAGTAGTTAACAGGCATTTCATTAGAACTGACAAGCGGCCTTGTGTTGGCACCTTAATCAAGGTCCAGGGGCAGCAACAGTCGGACGGGCCGAGCAGGTAATTCTGTGCATCGGGAGGGATTAAGGTGACGGATTTAGTTTCATAGCT
This sequence comes from Pseudamia nigra, assembly GCA_029823295.1. NCBI lineage: Eukaryota > Metazoa > Chordata > Actinopteri > Kurtiformes > Apogonidae > Pseudamia > Pseudamia nigra. Next base: position 12,665 of record JAQQAE010006448.1, read on the forward strand.
GTCTGCTTGTTCATTATAGCTTCTTTCTTTATTGTTTTTTTTTATTTGGAATCTCACCACAGCAGCGGTTTATAGTCACCTCACTTACATCCACCTTCACTGTGTGTTTTAATGTAATTATGGAATGCAAATATAAAATAAAGGGTGAGTTTTGCATTTGACATTAGAAAAAAGATCTAAACAAACAAGTTTAAACAACAGAGGGCTATTAATGGAGATGTACGTGGTTCCTTCCATTACAGAGATTTTATATTTGTCTTCTATAGCTGGGACGTCAGCTCAAGCCATTTCCTTCTAATTGTTTTTTTTTTTGTCTGCCACACTGTACTTGCATTTTCTATCAGTAGGTGTTGATGCTAAATGTTCAAACTCAGCGAGTTCTTTCCAGTTAAAGTCATTTTGGCCGTAATAGAGTCACGATTTCTGTAAGTAACAAGTAGAAGTGAGCAGTAGGTGTTTAGGAAGCCTGTAGTAGGTCCATGTGGTGCCCTGGGTAATGAACGCTTCTGCCAACCAAAAATTCAGGTAATGAAAAAAAAATCGGCCAAAATTGTGCCGCAGCTAATGGAAAAGTTTCGGGTTACCAATTTTGTAACCCGTAAAATATCGGGTTATGAATTTCATAATTCGGGTTACGACTCTCTCCACCTATTATTTCACCTAATTTTTAAAACTTTTTTTAACCTAAAATACTGCTTCATTTTGTGTTTTTCATCATGGGACCTAATAAAAATGGCGTCTCTGTCTCATCCTCCTCTGGTAAGTGTCTTTATAAATCAATAAATGTGCAGGGAGGGGTGTGTAATACATACTTTATATGGGAGTTTTCGTGGGTCCAGAACGGATTAATTGGTTTTACATGTATCCTATGGAAAAACTCGCTTCGGCTAATGAATGTGACGCCGGAGCGGATTAAATTTGTTAGCTGGGGCACCGCTGTATTCATATTAATACTGAAACATCCAAACTGTGAAAGAACATGTATGAAATTATGTAGGAGGAAAAAAACGTTAAACACATTTTACAGTATATTTTAGATTGTTCAAAGTAGCAGTTTTGGTCTCTCATCAGATTGATGAGGTCATCACCCGGAACGGTTCTCATCATCCTTGATTTCTTAAAGTAATGATGGTCTGACTTTTGTCTTCACTTAACTGACTGTTTGGTCACATGATATGGATTTGTACAGTGTTTGTAGTGTCACTAATAGGGCTATTAATTCTTCCTCTGCTTTAGACAACTGATGATCTAAAGCACATTAAGATGGAACAAAACGTCGCAACTTAACCCTTGGACAGATTTTCCACAATGAAGTTTCAGTATTATGTGTTGCGTCTTTTTGAACTTAAAGGGCTCTACCGTGTTTTGAAATCTAAAGTGCACAGTAATAGTCCACTCTGCGATCAACGGGGCGTGGCCAGGTCAGGTGTGGTACCTCGTCAGGGCGTTCGGCTGATTGTACAAACAGGCGCCGTTTATCCACTTAATTATCCGTGGCAGTGTTTCTTTGCATATTATCCATTAAACCAATCAGTGATGGTGTTATGTCTGCATCATTACATAAGGCATCCAGCCTGCACATACTCTCATCCCTGTCAGTTACCTGGCCCATGCGGTACGCCATCGCACCGTGTGAATTAAGGAGAAATAGAAGTAAATGCAACGACAAATAACTGAGCGACTCAGAGAAGTGTATATTTGTTTTACTAACATAAATTCAATTGTGTTCAGGGGATATTTTGTCTTTTATGCGAAGGATCCAAAATCCTCAGTCCTTCTTTAACATATACAGTAATTGGTGCCGTATATACACTATCTGACCACACGCCTTGAAAGCAGTATGTGTGCTTTGTGTCTCTGAGATGCCGGCCTATGTCCAGCTTTTTTTTTTTTTTTTTTCAGTTATAAGCTGTGATTCTGTTGTGGAAAATAGCAACGTGCCAGCTGCCTGCCCTTCAAAAACACCAAACCAAAGTACCAATATTTGCAAGTTCTACCCTTATACTGACTTCATCGTGAAGTTTGTTCATCTTTGTACATGCGTATGGTCGTTAAAACTTGATAAAAGATAAATCAACAAATCCAGGGCACCTAATTCCTTAGCATCTCTTGAAAATTGCTCATTGTCCCCCAATTAAAAAAGGCACAGAATGGCAAATAACAAAAAAAAAAATTCCAAAATGATTGCATGTAATGAAGAGTACAAAAAAATAAAGATGATTAACAACCCCCCCCCCCCCAAAAAAAAGCTAAATAATTAAGGGACTGAATAAAAATGAGCAGAATTATCATGGAAATGAACAGAAATGACACGAAAATGAAGAACTAATCAATAAAATATCAACAAAATATTAACATAATCAACAAAAATGTAATAAAAGGACTGAATATAAAAAACAACAACAAAATGAACAACTATTGAGTAATTAACAAAATCCAAGTAAAATGGCAAGTGCTGCCCCAGTACTGATTATAGCATAAAGTGAATAATCTCTGTGAATTGCTCTCTATCCGGTGATTAAAAAAGGTACATAATGGTACGTAAATACATTTATTGAGGCTTGTGATTTGCATTTTTCTGGCTGTGTAACCCCTAAAATATGTGCAAATCCTTTTAGACTGCTGAGTAAACACAGTCGGAGGCACATAAAATGTCTTTGTGCCTTAAATTTTACAGACTATGGAGACGGGGAGTGGGGGAAGGAAATAACGTTTTCATCAGTCCAAACGTCCGTAGACCTTGATTACTTCAATTGCGTCCCAAGCGGAGATGGGGCCGTATATTTCTTCTTCTGGGCCGATTCAATTTGTGTCATTTTCACACCTTTTTATTAGTCGCCCCGTTCTTTTTCGCTTTCTTTTAAGGAGCTTTGGCATCCGCAGAAAATTCAGTTTCCACTTCAGCGGCCCAGATAATTCAAGAACAGAGAGGATTTTCAGGAGAACAATTTGATGATCAAAGGAGGCACTCCACTCGGGAGGGAGAAGGATATTCTGAAGTGGCGCTCCCTCAGTGTTCTATTATTATGTTATAGCCCTCCATTTCTGCACAAAGTACTGCTAATGTCGACTCAAGTTCACTCGCGTTTAAAAGGTAATCGTAGGTGTCAGAAGAATGTCTCGTCACTGTCGCAAAGAGAATCATTCATGTTTGGTGTTGAACACAGAGGAGAAGGCTTTCAACGGAGACGTCTGTCAAAAACGCAGCAAAATGAGCAAAATGAAGTCAGCGGGCTGACAAAATAATCAACCACTGTCGGCAAAATGGACAAAAATAACAAAAGTGAAACAAATAACACAAATGATCGACAAAATTAACCTCAAAATTATCAACCATATGAACCAGATTCAGCAACAAATGACCTCATGCAAGACTTTTTTCACATGGTAGCGGTTGTGAAAAAATGTAAACTGGCAAAAGTATCAACAAAATGAACAAAGCAAAGCAAAACATATTAACAAAGTTAAATAAACATAACAAAGCATCCATAAAATGAACAAAAAATGAGCAGGATTATAAACAAAATGGCTAAATATTAACAAAATGATGAACAAAATAAACCAAAATTGCAACTCAGTCAACACAATATGAACAACAAGAACAGAAATGACAATGGAAATGTAAAAAAAAATGTTGAAATGATGAAGAAAATATCAACAAACTATACAAACATGACCAAATAATTACAAAAATTGTTGAAAACATGCCCTAATATTTGGCACTGTGTCAACAAAATGTACAAAACAAAAATGAAAATAAAATTAATTAAAAAAATGTTGAAATAATCACTGAAATATCAACTAAGTGTGCAAAATGGACCAAATGAATCAGGAAAATGATTGACGAAGGAAGCCAATATTGGCATAAGATTAACAAAAAGTAATATAATGGAAAAAAAAAGAGACGAGAGAATGAACAAAAAATGTTGAATTTATCAGTACTGTTTGTCTGTGAAGATTCTCAGTCGTCCAGGTCATAGTATCCAAGGCGTGTGGTTTTTTCTTCCATCGACTGGACTGGAA
>JAQQAE010006449.1:0-16686 GCA_029823295.1 Pseudamia nigra
AAATTTCATGAAAATTAACCAATGAAAATCAGACATTGCTTTTGAATTGTAGTTCAACAGAATTATTTTTAAAAACACACTCATGAAACAGGCCTGGACAAAAATGATGGTGCCCCTAGAAAATACTGAAAATAATTTGACAGAGGGTACCAACAATTTTATCCATATCTGTATACCCTATAAACCAGAAATTGTTTTCAAGGTAGAGGTCCCTTTAAATAGTTGATTCCACAGTTACAAGATTGATGAATTGATTGACTGAAGAAGACCGATGGTGGACTACATGCATCAGCAGTACCTGCAGTGTGCCAGTACTGCATTCATTTATTCATTAAGTCTCTCTGTCTCTCATTCTAATACACATACAAACAGAAGGTTTTGTGCATAATTCAGAACTTAATGCAACATCAAAAGGATGTTCAATAATAGTCTATTAACATGTTAACAGTTGTGTTTGCAGGTTCAGGGGAGTTCATGACCTCTCTTCCAACACTGCTGATGGATACAATTTCTCAACATGTCCATCTGCATAAAGCCTTTGGATCTGCTGCTGTCTGTGGCTTTTGTCAGCCAGTGGGCGGAAAGAAGGCGACAGAACTGGCAGACACCCGAAATAACACAGGGAATATGTCATCCTGATCAGCAGGAATGATTGTATGAGCATTAAGTGAGCAGAGTATGTTGAAATACTTCAGTTTGTACCAAGCATGAGTTACAGTTTCTCTGAAGCTGATTCCTGTCAGAATCATCGACCGTTACCGGATGGCCTTATTACAACACAATAAAAATTCTTTTGATTTTTGCACGGAAGCTCCTCTGGACACAGCTGTGTCAATATTTGATGTGTTAGTGCTGCATGAGAGTTGTTGAAATTCTCAGTCAATAACAGCTAAGTCAATAAGAGCTTATTAAAAAAAATGACATCAAATGCTTGTGACTTTGTTCATACTGGGCAGTAGCACATAGGGAGTTTTATAAGGACAGCTGGATTTGAATAATTTAATGGTAACACCTCAAACTGGGCTCAAACTTTCCCATGGATGCCATCATAAAAGAACACGAAGTCGAAGATTGTTAAATAAAACTCAAAATCAGCTACAATTTTTCTAGTTCCTATTTCAACTTAAACTTGAAGTTTGTAAAAATTTATATCTGCAACCTACGCTCACATGTATGTAAATGCCACACATCATAAGACTTATCACTATGTGATCATATAATGTGAAATCATCACTAGACATGTAAATAACAGATTTCAATCAATGTGGCTGATCCAAGGTTCAAAGAATATAAGAACTATACAAGATCTATGTAAATGTTCATGAACTAACTGTACTGTCCAATTTCCTGTTGTGAGTTTTCTGTCAACAATGTGGCTGCATCCAATCCTTGTTTAAAGCCTTGGCTTTGTAGCGCTTGAGGTTGGTTTGGATAAAAAAAAATCTTTCTGTACTGGCAAGTCTCATCAGAGGAAAGCCATTTCGATTAAAGTCTCCTCAGTCGGTCCGGAGAATGCTTCTGACCGCTGGGACTTCGGTGGAGATTTAACACAAGTGCAAAAACCATGGCTTGTGGCTCTTTGAAGTGCTAATCTATTAAACCTACTGTTGTTAATATGGGAAATGTCTTAGCTAAGATGACGTGACTTACCTCTGTAGTAGAAGAGGCACAGGTCAGACAGCACAAACCACCTCTTCTTCCACAGCTTCATCCCTGTACTGTCCTGAAATGACAGCAATGACAGAAAGTTAAAACCCCAAGACTTTGCAGAATTTTTGAAACAGGGAAATTACAAGGATTACAGCTTATGTTTCAACTATTGTTTACTTACACATCCTGTGATATGGAAAATATCTTTTAAATAGAGTGTCCTAATGCTACAGGAGCCAAACTATTGCTGTTTAAGTGGTTAATTATGTTGCTGATGTGATGATCACATTTCTTTAAAGTGATACCAACAGTCTGTTAGTTTGCTCTTCTTTGTGCCGCAAAATTATTCTAAGGAAACCTTTAAATGGAGTAGACAGGAAATTTCAGTTGAATCTGGGCAGACTGGATGGAGAGTTAAGGCGAGTCCTCCATTGTAATCAAATAAACAGCTTTCACTCGTTAAGTTAGTGTTGTTTACTAGGCATAAAATTACACCTGTGCTTAAGCTGCTCTACCAAATGCTGCAATCAAAGGGGTTTTCATGCTGCAGCTCTAAAAGGATGAGGGCTGAGGGGCAAGGTATTAACTCCCCCATTTGCTTTATTGAAAAACTTGTGCCTAGTCCTTAATGGTGGATTTATCTTGCAGACAAAAGTCGAGGGAGGACCTTCAACAGCTCTGTCATTATGGCTTAACGGCATGTGGGCGGCAGTTTACTTTAAATGGAAGTTCACTACCATAGGTTTGCATGTTTAACACATTAGTTTAAAAAAATTCACAATACCAGATGCTGTTCAAGAAGTGCACTTTGGACCCATGACTGAAATGTTACAAGAATGTGTAAATGTCTTACAACCACTACATTGTCACCTTCCTCCTTTTTAGTCCATTTTTACTCATTTTGTGATCGTGAATAAACTTGATCAAAAGTTCTGTCAGATCTCACTCTGTTTGGACGCTACGAGAAAAACGAGGATTTCACCATCACATCAATCACTTTGGCATTTTGTTCTCCCACTGGATCGACTGAAGGGCTACAGCCTTCCCTCAGCCAACGACTTCAATAGTTTCCAGGTTTCAATGAAGCAAGGAAATAAAAGTGCAAATCCAGCTTTTATTCGGGGTAGCAGATTTGTGAGTCTTTTACTTGATCTGCGTCACCCTGATTGAGGTCCCTAAAGAAACAGCAGCTGGCAGCTTTACCAAAGGCAGCAATCCTCCGTCCACAGAACGGTGCCGGGAGGCTGAAATCAAAACTAAATGAGGCTCCCTCTTAGGAAGCATGAGAGAGTCCTGTCTGGCCAAGAGCTGCCTCAAGCAGCCCCTTTTCACCCTGCTGTAAGTAGCTGCGGAGCAGTGATGAGGGATTGGTGTTTAAACACTATTCGCGCTGGCAGGATGGCTGAACAGAAGCACTGGACAAAGAAAACTCAAACTGAGCTCCTGTAAGACATCAAAAAGCTCTCTTTGTCCCCATCTTAAGACTTGCATTCCTAATGGGACAAGAAAAAGGCAAACCTTAACCTTGTTTTATATTTAAAAAGAAGGGACGTTGGATAAAAGTGTACTTTGCATTCAGAAGATTACCCATTGTATGAGACTAAATTTAAACCAAACTATCTTCACTAAGGAAACTAATGTACAGATATTAATGAGTTAAAATGAAAAAATAAGCCAAGTAAATACATAGCACAACATACAGTAAAAAATGCTCACCTGTTTATAAAGCCAGTTTCTCTTCATCACTGGGGCACTTGGATTTCTCCTAATAGAGTTGGATCTCTTTCCAAAATTGTGAACTTTTTTCGATGGTCTTGAGGGCTGGGAATAAAAAGTTTGATTAATTAGCAAAGTCTTTCCTTTTACAGGACATTTTTCGCTAAACTTTTCATGGCATCGATGCAGCTGTTTTTATGTGCTACACAACCAGTCAAGAGCTTTTTTCTTTATTTGCATTATTATCAACACTGCACATTCATACTGGTGTGGTTTGTCAGGATTAATGTGTGCCATTTCTTGCCTGCATAATGTGACCATCTGCAGACCAACAATTGTTTTGTGTAGATGGAGGGTGGGTGCAGAGTTAATAGATTTGTACATCAGTTTTGGTACAACAAAACTGATTTACAAATCTATATATGCAATGGCAAGAAACACTCAGTTAAGAGAAAAGAATGTGCAGCTGACAAAATAATCAAATGTTATGGTGAAACTCGCTCTCAAGAAGAAAGTCCAAGGAAAGGAAGGCCAAGAGCTACCTTTGCTGCAGGGGATAAGTTTATTAGAATTACCAGCCTCAGAAACAAAGGATGGTCCACGAGAGTTTTTCTTGGCATAATATGGATTTGTACAGTAGTTGTAGTAGCATAATAGGGCTACTGTACCCACCCTTCTTATGCACAGAACAGCTGATGGTCTAAAGCACATCAAGAAGGAAAGAAATGGCATGCTTGATTTGCAATAAATGATAAAAATCCCAGGTGACTACCTCAAAAATCAGCATGAGAGAATTCCAGGTGTGCAAAGCTGTCATCAAAGCCCAATGTGGCTACTTTTGACAATGTAAAATATAAAACATGTTCTGAGTTGATTAACACAACACACCTTGTCCAAACCTTCGCCCGGTAGTACATCCTGAAATATGAACTTGAAGAATGTATGTACAGTGGTCCCTCGCTATATCACGGTTCACCTTTCGCGGTCTCGGTGTTTCGTGGATTTTTTTAGTGCAATTTTCATGTATTTTTTTTTACAGCATATGAACCTGCATTGCGTTCTGTGTCCTGACTGGCTAAGGCCATTGTCAATCAATCTCTTCTGCTGCGTTTCCTGTACTGTACAGTACAGAATGCGTTCAGGTCACCAAACTTACACAAACGTTTTGCAAGCAGTGTGACTCTGAAGTGCTGTATGTTTGCAAGTTTTCTCTCCGACAAAAACCCACAATGTCAATGAAGGCCTTCATTGGAAAAAGACGCTGCAGCAGAAAGACGCCAGGACGAAGAGGCGTGGTCAGAGGAACTGTGAGGCACGAGTCACTATTAATAATTTCTTATGTGTCCAGCTTCGTAGGTTGATCGTTAAAATCTATGAAGGTTTGAATTTTGAGAGAGTTTAAATAAGAGAGAAATGTGAGAAAATGTTAATGCCTGTTTGTGGTGAGGGTTTTACAGCCTTTAAAACAAATACGGCAGTGCCCCGGCTAACGAATTCAATCCGTTCCGGTGTCATGTTCGTTGAACGAATCGAGCATTAGCCGGAGCGAGTTTTTCCATAGGAATCTACTTCGTGGATTTCGCCTATCGCGGGTTATTTTTAGAACGTAACCCCCGTGATAAACGAGGGACCACTGTATATCCGTCACTCACTCTTCCTGCAGGACTACTGGGATTGGCAGCGTAGTCTGAGCTGCCCGTGTAGTTGGAGGCTTCACTCATGGTGCTTACTGGTCGTTCCTTTTTCTCATTCACTGGCACTTTGGAGGCAGACCTAGACAATAGACACAAAGCATGCCAACATCACATAGATAAGTCGTCATTCACTGAAACAGACAACCAATTTATGCTTGATGATCTGGACAGCAAAACAGGAGGATTGAGCCTTTATTTTAGGCTTCTGCCTTGTCATCTGACGTTCAAATGCACTGCTATAATGAGATCTCAACATGGGCCTATGAATCAAGCCAGTTACTCCCACCATGTCACTCCAGATACATTTCCAATACTTTTGGAGCTCTAAATGGTCTGTGGCCTTCTTGACATGTTGCAATGCATCAGTTGCTGTGAATCAGAGAATTAGGTCAGGATGCATTTTAAAAAAGACAAAAAGCTGTTTAAAGTAAAAAACGGTAAGAAACTAAGTTAACAAAAAAAAAAAACAGAACAGACCACCTTATAGAAATAGGTCTACAGGGATGTCCTATATTCTTTAGGAAGGGAACAATGCTGTGGTCTAGAGGGAACAAGAAAGGCAAACCAGAGTAGAGCAAAAATACTGCAGCAGTTAGCAAAGTGTAATCTCTGAGATGTACTGAGATACAGGTCAATGAATAAGGACAGATGCTGCCAACGCTGCAGTTCATACTCCCCGATCTATTCTCCTCATTTCCCAAGAACGGTTCAAACTATATTCCACAGTACTGAAATACTCTTTTAATTGGCCAGTCAAGCTGCGTGGGCACCCACTGTTTCTACCTTTTCTTATAAATCATCTTCTTTCTTCTTCCGCCACTTGAGTCTAAGGCAGCCTGTTTCACAGAACGGTAAAAAAAATTTGAAGTTTAAAATGATTTAATCAAGTTGCCATGGAAACTCCATTCATTCATCATCTTCGCACACTTTTAAATCCTTCTCCCCTTGTACTACTTTAATATTTCAGGCCATCTCTGACGCAGGGTCTAAGGACAGTTGCTGTACATTGTGCACTATATAAAACCTCTTGAGCCACATTTGTGATAATAGACTATATGAAAAATGACTTAACACTGAAAAGAAAACAAATTCCATGCTATTATAGTTAGGGTGCACAAACACAAACACAGATCACAAGGAATAATACGAGCTCCACTCAGAATAGCAGGCAACACACACAGGACATTCATTCCAGTGCAGCAAAGTGACAGAAACAACATTACCTGCAGACATTTCAAAACAATGACACAAAAAATTGTCAATGACAGGCTGACTTTGCCTTACCTGTACTTATAAGGATGGTTACATGGTTTTTTTAGAGGTTAAAATGTTAAAGTAGACAGAATAGGAACTTGACATGATTTCGCAGCTTCATGACAGTCATGTTAAAACTGCATTTTAGTGACATATGTTGACTGACAGTAGACTGCAGATGCAGGATTCTGTGTAAATGTAGCATGTGCAGACAACAGCTACAAAGCCATATAGTGTCCAAGTGGGAACAGTAACTCTAGAGTGTACAGTTTTCAGTTCAGATTCCTAAAAAAGCTGCTTGCACAGAGTGACTGCAGAGGTTTACCTCCTTTTACATCTAATAACCTCCCTCCAGATAATGAGCTCCAGCTCTTTGAGTGACAGGGTAAATCCTATGTGAACAATAATCAATGCTGAACTGTCTTCAAAACACGGGGGTTTGGAGGAGTATGTGATGCTGTGTTTAGCTAAAAGAACATTTCCAGGTTGTGAGCTTTAATGCATACATTGCGGCTTTGTTGATAATTAGTTTGAAACTGATCATCAATATGCATGCAGTAAAATCGAAACGCAATCAGTGACTTAAAAGTGGCTGGTTAAGCAAAACAGTAGGCCTCACTGCAGAGACCATCTACATGTTGTAACTTTAATATTAATATGAAAGTGTAAATCAATGCAATCATATAAATGCAATAAAGTTGGAAAGCATCGTCTATTCTTATATATTCTTGTAATGTTATCCCCACTCGAGCTTCTCCAAGATTTTTTTCTCAACCACAGTAAATGTAACACAGGCATGCAATAACCACCACATGCGTCACAATTATATCCTATATTCTGACATGAGGCTCATGGTCTAACTTCCTTTGCTGTTTGTGTGGCTGTCTGCTTTAAATTACTATTTTCTTGTCCCTGTTGGTACTTGTCACCTGACTCTAGCCCACAGTGGATGTAACTGTGACATACGGTACAAAAACAGAAAGAGCTGCCGTAAAATACGAAAGTTTACCGACATTTCTATTCACATTACTTTAGCTACTTTGGACAATCCAAAATACAAACCATGTTCTGGGTTGTTAAGCACTTTTCTGTTTAGTAGAAGGTGTGTCCAGACTTTTGACTGGCAGTGTACTTCAAGCATCAAGTGTCACAAATATCATCACCTGACTATGTCAATTTCAAATGCATATATCCTCGTATTTATAGCCACACAACCACATGCAGCAAATGTGTTAACAAGTCTGTTTGTCTACAAACAATGGCTCCAACCACATAACAACCACCAATATAGAATGTTAGCCGACCTAATATAACCTCCATGTATTTAAATGCTATGCACACTATGTCGTACATGTACTAAAAAGAACTGCTACAGTATGTGGGTATATTTTCTATGTTATTATACTTTCAAGAGATGTGTACAAGACCATGAAAAACATTTTCAGTTTTAGGTATGATTGATAAACTCAACGTGTTAAAAGTGTCACATCACTGCCTTGTCCTGCATAGATTTAGTGTGTGGATCGTTGTGTGCAAAAATAGTGAGGAGGGATTAGTGTGCCACTGAAGCTTGGCGCTCTAAGCTCACTGCGGGGAAACACTGAGCTGAGTGGCTGAGGGTGCACTTTAAAGTGGCCACACAGCACTTCCAATGAAATGTGAGTGCTTTAAAACACTTTTGTTTGGTGGTGAACCTGACCTTTATCTTTTTCATAAACAAAGACTAAAAGACAAAGCAACATAGATCTGTATACTGGTGTCTAACATTGTCAGGTGGTAGCTAGAGAAACAAATCACAGAGTCATGTGATATATTAAAATACATCAAAAACATCTGCATAAGTATCTCATCAAGTAACCTTTCACATCAAGAAAGTAGTAAGTTTACAGCTAAACTAAAAGTTGGCTCTAAAATTTTGAATGTTCAGTATAAAAACCTAATTCCTGTGTTTTACATGCAAATCATACTTCAAAACCTTATATTATGCAAAATTCTAGCTCTCTGGGAACCAATAATATATGTATACCACAAAGTAAATAGGTGAAACTCCTCTGATGCTGATCATTTTTGTCATATTACACTGCTCCCAAATAATAAAACATCAGAACTGGGATTCTTATTTCTGTAGCGTGTGCATCTGTCAGGGAAAGTGAATAAAGTTTTTGACAGGCTGTCAAGCTCAGCACCACTAACTGAGCAAACTGTTAAAGATTAAACCAATAGTTGAGCTTGAATGAATGATGCACAGCTTGACCTTACACACAGGACAAGTAACTAATGACCTCTGGCTGGCTCGTTTCCAAGAACACAACGAATGCCACCAAAGTGTATCTTACAAAACTTTAAAATGAAAAATTATTGCATAACATGTTACCAGGCAAAACCAACCACCATTCAAAACACCCACAGTCTGTGGTTAGTGTGCAACAACAATTAGTAACAGACAGTTGAAGTGTTTTACATAAAAAAACAAATGTGAAGAACACATTTGCACCTACTAGTGTAGTATTACCTGTTTAACGCAGAGTGAAACAATTTCCCACAATTTATGCTACAAAACAGAGCAAAAACAAATTTGTTGAGAAAAAAAAATCTTGTTTTGAAAAAGAAGGAATTTTAAATGCTAATAATAAACAGTCAAAATCTAGCATTTTTGTGTTAAGAAAGTTAAAAAGGCCTTTCCATTCCATAACACCATTGAACACACTACATGTCTGTTGAATATGTCATCGTAAATACTGTGATATGATTTACTGCAGACAGGACCAGGTCAGATTTTGGTAAACATGATTTACATGTGAACTGTACATATATTCAGTCAACTTCCACATGATCAGGTGGGCCACTTTAAATAGATGCAGACATGTAGAATGCTGAGTCTGACATTTACTGAGGAGGGTGAAGACGTGTGTCAAAGGTGAACTTGAACCATGACTTGAGCAATAACCTGCATATCACAGCATAGCAGGGAGTGTAAATATGGAGACTGACAGATGTACAGGATGGGTGATATAACTCAGAGCGATGAAAAAGAAGACTAGAGAACACTAATTCAGATGTAATGCATTAAAAATTCCCAGTCCGCTCTTGTTCTCACTATGCATTAATTTACACTTCAACTCACACTTCTAAATGGACTTCAAGGAACGCTTCAAGTATCTGTTATGACTATCTCAAAGCGGTTTGTGGTACAGCTATTGTCTTTGCCTCTCTTCAGCCTTTACTATGTCGCTTTTTAGAGGACGCTACCCCGCCCTCTCACTACTAAACAGCTCATGAATCCATAAATATGCTTTACAAATCACATAAGACCTTTATATTCCTGACTGGGATGCGACTGTCAGATCTCTGTCATTGGAAAAACAAGTCTTTGTCTCTTTCAGTCACTGTTTCCTTCATCTAAAACACAACTATGTGTAGCAGAAATATTTTACTAATGAGCTAAGTAGTAGCTGATCATTTTGCTGTTAACCTCTGACAGATTCTGGCTATATTTTGCAGGTTAACTTCAAAAGGGTGAAACACTAATTACTAAATTAGGCATCATCTTTCGCTGGCATCTTGTGCCTCTGAGTGTGAATAACAGCAGAGATGTGAGAGTATCGCAGAGAGGGGAGGAATGTGTCGAGAGAGTGCAGTGTGACAGTTCTTGCGCAACAAGCCTCTCCAGAGCTTTTCTACTCAACAAATGCAACTCAGACGAATGTGGTGAAGTAAAAAACCTCACCATGTGATATTATTAAAACCAGGATTTACATTTTGGAGTCATATACTTAAACAAGCTAAAGCTGTTGCTTATCAGGATGTTTTATAGCAGTGGTTATTGGACTTGCATCAGCGTTTTACCAAATGTGACTGAAACTCTCATCAGTCAAATAGCATTCACTGATAAATAACATAATTGGCATCAGTTGTAATGACTTGAGTTTTATGCAACAGTTCTGAAGACATGCAAACAGAACATGTATGGAGTTATATAGTAAACAAAAGTGTTAAACAACCCTGACCATGTTTTGTATTTTAGATTGTCCAAAGTAGACACATTTAGTTTTGGTGACAGATTTGCACATTTCTCTCATCAGATTCAACACTTAGTCACCTGGAACAGTTTTTAAATCACAGGTGAGTTAATTTTGTGCCATTTCTTGACCTCTTTATGTGCTTTAGACCATCAGTTGTCTTGTGCAGAGCAGGGGTGGGTAACGACTCAATAGTCCTATTAGTGCTACTACAGCTGCCGTACAAATCCATATTATGGCAAGAAACAGCTAAGAGAAAAGACAGTGCATGGTTACTGTAAGAAAAGAAGGTCAGTCAATAATGTGAATGTGTCCCACATTGGTATGCAGTCACCAAAGCCATGCTATGTGTAGTGTTGTAAATTTGTTATTTTTGAGACTAATAAACTTCTTTTGCGGCAGAGGCACCTCTTGAGCTTCTGACGCTCATCATGTGAGTCACTTTTGCTGTAGCATTTAATGGTTTCGGTGATTGCACTTGGGGACACCTTCAAAGTTCTTGAGATTTTTCTGACTGACTGACCTTCATTCCTTACAGTAATAATGGACTATCTTCTCTCTTTAATGTGACAAATTGGTTTATTGGCGAGTTGAGTAAAATAAAGCGTCACCTTCATCACGTTACAAGGGCAACATATGAGCATGTAACATTATGTTACTGTCATGCTATATACATGTTGATATTTATGTATATTTTATAATGTTTTACTTGTTAAAAATGAAAATAAAAAACGATATTATTAGATTAGTGTCATGTGGGAAATGTGACAGTATCCACTTGCTATCATTACATGACATTTTTATCAAGGAAAAAGTGATGAAATTTTATGTTACATTTTACCCACCTCGCTGCAACTTCTTTAGTATTTACTGCTTGAAAGTCAATTTAAACAAATAAATCTTTAAACATTTTGAAATAAGTTGCAGAAGTCTACTGATGAAAGGCAGTGAACCAAGTGCAACAAAAGCAAAAACGTCTCAGCAGAACATTACAGATGTAACGTTAAGTAGTACAAAGCAAGTGCAATTTACATTTGTATACACGAGTTTAAATTAGAAAAAAAAAATGTAATCGAAAATAACAAGCAATTTTAGTCTACTAAATCAGTAATAGAGTTAGCCGACTAAAATTGCTTATTATTTTCGTTGATTAAATTAGACTAAAACTAAAACAAATCAGATGACTAAATCTTGACTAAAATTAAGATTAAGTTTAGTCAAAGGACTAAGACTAAAACTAAATTAAAATTTCTTGTCAAAATGCTCAAATACTGCGACTGACTCCGTACCCTCCGTTCCTCTGCACAGGACAACTGACGGGCTAAAGCACATTAAAAAGACACGAAATGGCACAAATTAACTCTTGACAAGGTGCATCTGTGTAAACTGTTCCAGTGACTACCTTGTGAATGTCATGAGAGAATGTCACGAGTGTGCAAATATAATGTATACAAAACATGTCCTGGGTTGTTTAACACTTTTTTGTTTACTATATAATTCCATTCATGTTCTTTCACAGCTTGAATACCAGTACTGTATTAATGTACAATGCTGAAAATAATATAGATAAAGAAACGGTGTGTCCAAACTTTTGATTGGTAGCACATGTTGTGAAAACGCTGGTTCAAAGAGTCCTGGATATTTATCATGATAAAATATTGGGAATATTTAATGTGGGAAACTCTGACATGATGATGATGCTCTTGACTGATTATTTATGAGGTGGAGACAAACTGGCAGATTCACACAGTTGTTCTCCTTGAAGTGAAACTTCAAGATGACTGGACTCCAATCCAGTCATGTGGGTCGGCATGTGATGACCATTATGGATGCGATCACGTCGACATAACATTGTTGGGGGACATGTCCTTACACTTATGACAAATGAAAAGGTCGTGAACTCATGCGAGTCAAAAAAGGAGTGAGACTGTGAATCATCACATTCCTACTGACTGATGTACACATGATACGATGGCTGTTTTATTGGCAGAGCTTTGCTTTAAGTTTGTTAATCCTCTTGGCAAATTTACAAAACATTAGTACCTATTTGATTTATTTAAGGACTATCTAAAATGATAGTGATAATGGCATCTTTAGAAATATGATTTCATGAGGATAAATAGTTGCGAAAACACTAAAGTTAAAAATTAAGAGCCTTTGATCTCAAGTGGAGGGCGGCGCTGTGAAGACTTGCGCAAGGTTGTCTGCATGTCAGCTCAGCAACATACTATAGGGCTTAGAAATGCTACCCAGTGGCATTCTACAAGTAAAAACAAGAGACTTACTGTTCGTTGATGACAAAGATGCAGTTGTCTTGTGAGGGTATGCCAGAGACAGGATGCTTACAGGTCACCTTCCGCTCATTGTGACTTACGAATTAAGAGAGATGGAGAAAAGAAACAATATTAGACAGAGGCAACGTTAGGTGCTTTTGCATGTCATCAAAGGAATATTACTACTTGTGGTTTGAAAACCTTGAAAAAACTTTCAAATATTTAAAAGACTTCAGCCATCAAAGCTTGAGAAATTTTCTCCTTTTGAAAAACATGTGAGAAAATAATGAAAGTAAATAACACCTAGCAGAGAAAGGAGTGACTCAATGTAAACATGTAATATAAGTCTAACCATGGTCAATCTGATCCCACGACAGTCACGTACATGACATCGCACAAAACAAAAACTGGCTGAAAGATGTTCCAGAAAATATAATAAAAGGGAAAAATAAATCCTTTCTTTATAAAAATAAAAATCATTTAAGTATTGCTGCGTGATCTCTGTGGAAGTACTTAGACCACAAACACATTCAAATCGCAAAACTGAATAAAATCTCAAGGATGAAGCAGGTCATTGTGCCATCCTACACTCGCTATAAAAAGCATAGAAGAGATGCCACCCATCCTGATGTCCAATTACAGCAGCCCACATTGTCTCCCACCCTTATGTAATTAGCAAACCCGGAAACAGACCATAGTGTGTGGAGAGGAGGAGAATGGAACTTTACAACAACAGTGGATTTCCACTGAGGTAAACCCAGCTGCTGTTCGATACGCTGGAGGTAAAAGACTCAGTAAATTTAAGCTTATATGTACCTCCTTATCATCAAATACATTTTAATTTAATACAATATTATCCAAATTGTGATCTGGAAGCCAAGTTCAACCCATCGCTTCCTATATCATAGCATAAATATTTAGTGAATTACAGCTGAAGTGCTTTACAGTGAGGAATGTCCAGTGGCAGTTCAGAGTACGTGGTCAATAAATCTAATATTTTGACAGCAGCAAAGAATAAATAAGACAAACAATGTATGTGACAGGGAAGAGCTACAGTGTTAACAACACCCTCAGGCAGCTACTACTGCTTTTATGTGCTGGACAGTCATTTTACTGTATATTTCAACTTACTCAGGCTGCACTATAAACAGAAAAGAGTCAAGCTGCAGCCCAAAAATAACACAGATTTTAAACATGGGGTACTTGTGTACTGAAAAGTCCAAATACCAAGTATGAAATGGGGGGTTTAGTTTCAGTTTAGCCTGGAGAGCAACAGTCACCACAGCTCTGGTCTATAATTACTGGAGGCACTGTTGGCAGCAGAGCACTATGTGCGGTCTCGAGGCAGACCAACGGCACCATTATTCTTTGGTATATATTAACACATGGCCGTACTGCTCAGCATATAGGCTGGGTCCAGATTTAATTAAAAAACAGAAGTTACGTACATGTAAAGAGTGCATTTGGTGAAACTAAACGTAGGGGTTAATTATAATTCTTTTGCTTCAATACCCTTAATGGCAAACTGTGCAAACAACAAAGTCAAAGCAAATTTTACAGAGCAACATCGCTGATCTTTCTGACGCAGGTCTTTGACCTCTACTTTTTACTGCTGACAAAGTCAATCTTGGTAACTTAGAAGGGATGATAAATGAAATAGTGCACAAGTTTGTCAGTGGAAGTTGCAAAGAGCCAAAGGAAATAAGTCGAACACCAATGAATCCACATGTATATTCAAGAAGTAGTCGGACCAGACCAATTATGTTTAAAGGCAGCTTAAATATGGATTTGCATTCCACGCTGAAAGTTGGTGCTCAACTTAGTAAGAAAAGCAAACAATGTTGGTTTGACTCTCATTGAAGTGCTTCTGTACCAGTCAACAACAAGGGGTTTATAGTGTAACAGGATGTTGTACCTGGTTATAAAATGGTCCCAGTTTCTGATGTACCGATCACATCATTTTCAGTAACCAGTCTACAAACCTCTCTATAGTACACTATTCTATATACAGTATTTGTTTTTTATTAGTTTTAATTATTTTTTCCTGAATATCACAATTTTATGCACACTGCTTATTGTTTTTCATTTAATGATGGATTTCATTGCGGTTTAGCCATGCATTTGAAAATTTAGCTTTAAATTAAACTTTTCAAAGGCATTACAGATCATCTTCAGACTGAGGTCAATGTTCTTAGGGTCACCTCTATAAAATTAAAGGGCCCTCCCGATGCTAGCAAAGTTTTTACAGATGTGCTGACTTCCACATGTACGATGTCAGTGATTTAAAGACCAAGACGTATGATGGGCATCACATCAAAGAGTCCCATACCATCGGGACAAGGACGGAAGCTCCTAAACATTCCTAACATGATCCATGCGACACAGGAGGACAGTCCGTTCTTAAAGCTAAGTGGAAAACATGGATGAAATAGCAAGGGTGTGGTTTTGTGTAGGCCAGACTAAGCAGAATAAGCAAGAAACAGCATTTTCCTGTTTAGTAAAGAAACATACTTTTGGTCATTGAAAAGTGGCACTCAGCGGTCGTCTGTTTATGAACTACTGCTTTAGCTCTCGTGGTATTGTATTCAAACTACATAGTTGTGTTCTTCAGTGCACCGTTGGGAGAGGTTGGAAAGGATGAAATGATGAACACACCCCACAACACAAAAAGCTATTATCATCCAAAAACAATTGGCAACAGCGGATGAATGCAAACATGAAAGGATCACATTGCAGTATTACAGTGTTTAAGGACAGAATATCTGGGCATGGTTTTGCACAGCACATTAAACTCACCATATAGAGTAATGTAATCACAACTGATGACAGCAGCAATTGCTACATCAAAAATCAACTAATGCTACACAGATAACAGCAAAAAATTCAATTACCTTTACAGGACAAAGGTTTTCTCTGCCAGCTAATCTTGGCTTACAAGATCATTTACACACATGCACTGAAAGATGTGGTCTGTGGTCACACGAGTCAAGATCAAGTTAGCATCAACTCACAGGACAGTAGGGGAGCATATGGTAACATTTTAGCTCAGTAGAGGGCAAAAACATTATATGGCCTTCATTTGGGCTGAGGAGTTCTTTTTGTTTGCTGCAGAAGATGTTGGTTTATAGGGTGGGTATAGTTAAAGGGCACCCAGAGCTTCTATGTCTTTTGACCTCAGATGTAGCGGTGAGGAAACAGGAGTGGCAGTAAAAGCTGACAACCCTGCCGTGAGGAAGGCTTGGCCAGCTTTCTCTGCTCTGGACTTTTCTTGCCGAAAATAATTACCAGCGAGCTGCACTAATAAAGAGCTTAAAGTATGGGGGTCAACGCTCCAGAGGCTTAGTTTTATTGTCCTGGATGGGACTTTGAATCCTCACTCTTCTTCCACTAAGGTTTAACCAAAAACAACTGAGGGGTTCCAAAAATGATCTTCAGCAAAAGGGAAAACGGAGGGAAAATGGGCTTAAGGATCCCAACAACATATCACTGAATGTGCACACTAGAAAATAAGGGCGCTACTAGAAACTGCTTAGTATGATTATTTTACTTGAAAACCAACCCAGCCCTGGAATCCGGATCTTCCTTTGATATGTTTGAGATGAAATAAACATTTGGATTAGTACTCCCTTACCCTGGAAAAATGTAATTTTGGCTCATTTTGTTTCATTGGGCAGTGCAATGGCTGATGACCACTAATCAGTCAAAAACAAAGCTTTTACACAGGTTTCAATCAGTATATAGTGTACTGGAATAAAAAAATTACGTGAATAACATATACAAAGTAGAGTTGATATCATTACATCTGCTAAGGAGATTATGTTTTTGTGTAAATTTATTTCTCTGATTGTTTGTTCACAGCATAACTCAAAAAGTTATCAACTGATTTGGATGACATTTTCAAGACAGGTCAGAAATGAAACCAATCGATTAAATTCTGGGAATGATCTGAATCATTGTCTAGAGCCAGAAAATTTTAAAGGATTCATCTCCATTGTGACAAAGTCAGAGAGGCTAGATTGAGATGGTTTGGACATGTACAGAGGAGGGATAGTGAATATATCTGTAGTAGGATGCTGAGGT
>JAQQAE010006450.1:0-16685 GCA_029823295.1 Pseudamia nigra
AAGACCCCAAGTAAACAATTTACTGTATTTTTTATATATCAACATTAACACCCATCCATTCTAACATACATTGATGTCCATACAGCAAAACCAGCCACAAACAACACAGATATACACAGTGCTGTCCCCATTTGTAGTGTCCCATAATATCCCAGAGTGAGCATAGTGAACCGTACATATAAATACTACCCTTCTAACATATATCCATTCAGCAAATAATGTTTATACCTCTTTTTGTGTATATCTGTAAAGAATCAGTATTTATGAGATAATTATTAAAAATTAAAAGGGAAAAAAATCATCATATTAGAGTATTACAACTTGTCGTGTTATGTGTGAAATGGAATAACTGTTTTTTTTTTCATAGAGCTCTTCTTGTAACAGTACAAATGTTTTTCAAGGATTTAACTGTAATACTTTAATTCTGAATTTAAAGACTTTACGGTTGTAGTGTTCTGATATTTTCCGGTAATTCTGGGCCTAAACATCATGATGTTGAGCCTCTCTGTTAAAAAGCAAAATCGGCTTAGCTCTCGATCTACTCTTCATCTTCAACATGACACTAGTGGTTGTTTTGTCTCCTCCTCTTCTTCCTCATCACCTCCCTGTTTCTGGAAATCGTGTTTTTTCGTTTCAGAAGTTTAAAATGTCACCATGAACATTTTTTTTTGCCTAGTGTTTAATTGTTTAAATCCAAGTTACTTTTGATTTATATGTTTATTTCCTTCACATTCTGACAGCGAAAATGTATCTTTAGTGATTAATAAACTCTGTTTTTAGTGTTTTAAATGATCCTACTGTGAACCAGAGGTGATACATTCACTCCTTTACATGTACTTGAATAGTTCTTCCCAAAAAAAAATACTTCTTTGAGTAATTGAGTTGCTGAATACTTTTTACTCTTACAATTGTGATGAAAAAAATTTACTTTCATCAGTTACATTTGGCCACAGCTCCAAGAGTAGGAGTAAAAAGGTTGAAATAAAAAAAATACATTCATAGAAATTAACTAAAGAATCAAGCAACATTTATAAAAAATCAGCACAAAATGGAACAAAATAAGCAACAAAATGGACAATAAATTAACTAAATAAACAACATCAGCAGAAATGAAGGAAAAAAATCAAGTAAATGAATGAAAATGAACAGTAAAATAAAAAATGACCACAGAAAAACCACAAAGCAAGCAAAAATGAACAAAAAATAAAATATGCAAGAAAATGAGTGAAAGTGAACAACTGTAAAATAAAAAAATAACCAAGTAACATAAAGAACAAAAACTCCAACAAAGTGAACAAAATATGCAACAAAATAATTAAGAAAACGAACAAAAAGTGAACCAAATATTTGTTTGAATGCAGTGTTTTCTACTGTAATAAATCCCACATAGTGAAGTCACTATTTGAGGACTTTTTATGAGATATTCTTGGAGTACTTCTACTCGAGTCTCTATAATCAGAAAGTGGCATTGCTTTTACTCGAGTACTCTGCACACACCCTTTCTTCGTGTAAAAATTTGAAATGTCTCAGTTTAACCCACCCATACAAGGGTTAATTATTTTGTTGATTTAATGCTTATTTTTATTCACCTTACCTTTTATATTTGAAACTAAATACTTTATCGTACATTACTAATATCAAAATGATCAATAAAATGCAAATCATTTCCACAGTCACGGATGGAACATTAAGATAAACAGATGAATCCAGTGGTGAATTTGATGCACAGTAAATATAAAGTTGACATAAAGAGGACTGGGCTGTTGTTGCTGATTTAGACACCGGTCAAAAGTTCATGGAATTTCCCTTTAGTTTGTGTTGTCTTTGAATTTGTGTAATGATAATAATGTCAGCTGGTGTTCAGGATGCTTTGCACAGTTTTTTATTTTTTCATTGTCAGTGAACTAGAATGGTGTCATCACTGTCCATGTTTCCATGGATGCTTTTTCTCCTTTTTTCCGTTGTTTACACAGTTTTGCATTGGTGGCATGTGGACTCTATGAACTCAGCCTCACTCTGTCAGCTTTTTGATTTTTGCACAAAAACCTGTTGATCTCTGTCATGGTGTTTAAAAGTGTGTCTCCACTGTCACTGAACACAAGCTGTGTGTTCTGAATGTGCTGTGTACATGTCGTAAAACCAGAAGCCCATCACTCCTGTCTGAGTCACAAAACACTCCGTTACATTCACAATACGACACTTGCCAAATTCAGAATATTTGGAATAATGGTAGAAGTAGAGAGCACCTGGAACTCCATTTCTCTTCATAGTGCGATATGACAATGAAAACAAATGATAAATTTATACAAATTGCCAGTTTTGATGTTATTTCATTATTGGTTCAATAGTTATTCACCAAAAATTATATTTCCATAATGGTGATTTTCTTCTCTGTAAATGTTGCAGATTCATCAAGTCCGTGGACACATTACTGAATCAGCAGACTTTCACTAAAGTTCAGTGTCAGTTTCATGTCTATAGTTTTATTTACTATCTTACGGTAGATATTTCTCCTCAACCCCTGTAAGTATAAACATTCTGGATCACTATATCCAGAATATTGTCCATATCTGGATCAAACTTTGTGGTTTGATAGAGCCTATAATGGTGGGGGCCAGTGTTAGCCTAGAGGCTAGCAAAGCGAGGGTCTCAAATCCCAGGAACGGCAGTAGATTTAGGTGGAGACGGTGAAGGCCACCACCTGTCCCCACCCTCATCAGTATCATCATCGTGGACCCTCAAGCAAGGCCTTTAACCCCCCTAATGCTCCCCGGGCACTGCTTGGCGCCTGCCCACTGCTCCGTAGGGATGGGTCAAATGCAGAGAACAAATTTTACATGGATATGTGCATTTATATGTGAAAACAAAGGTAAGTTAACTTATCCAATGACTTTATTCTGTCCTTTCTGATTACATTTTCTGCACGTTACTTGTGGGATTACAAGGACAAATGTTGAATTTGTTCCCATATGTCACAATGGTGAAGAAATTTAAAAATCTTCTGCATGCAGATGATGATCCACATCATGACCACAATCTAACTGATTGGTCCTTGTGCCATTTCTGACCTATCCTGGAAATTTCATCCAGATCTGTGCATAACTTTTCAAGTTGCATTGTGAACAGACAACCAGATAAAAATAAATAACCTCCTCAGTGGGAGTAATGATGGCAGTGGCTATATGATGACATTATGTAGTGTATTTACATTATTATTATTATTACCCTAAAAGGAATCACAGCAGGTTTATTCTGCTCAAACAGAAGCTTTAAACTGCAAAAGTCACAGAATTCCTATTTTGTAAAAATTTCCAGAGGTCGTAGTAGCTGAGGACATTTACTACTTTACATGCCATTGAGGAATATTTATAAATAAATGTACTTCTCATTGCAGCTGTTTTGCAGTACACTTTTTACACTTTGATACATTTGTGATGAAAAATAATATACTTGTACTCAGTTACTTTTGCACCACCTCAATATAATAAATGAACAAAAATAATTAATTATCAAATGGATAAAGTACGCAACAGAATTACAAAAATAATCACAGAAACTAATCAAATTACCCAAGTTAACAAAATAATCAAGAAAACTGATCAAAATATCAAGTCATTTAATAAGCACAAATTAACAAAATGAGTAAAAGTGAAGAAAATAATCAATTAAATGAAGAAAAATGAACAATATAATCCTGAAATTGACCAAAAGTCCACAAAGTAAACAGCAATATGAGTAAAAATTCTCAAAATAATCACTTACTTTAACAAAACTAAACAAGAACAAAATGGCTAAAAGTGAAGAAATTGAGCAACATCAGTAAATTTTAAAAAAATCAAAAATAGTGAAGAAAACTGGTCAAAATGTCAAATAGATGATAAAATATGCACAACTAGAAATTAACAAAATGTACATGAAGAAAATAATCAACTAAATGAACAAAAATCAACAATATGATTTTGAAATTGACAAAAAAATCCACCAAATAAGCAGCAAAGCGATCAAATAATGTGTTGAACATGAACAAAATGAATAAACTGAGCAACATCATCTGTAAATGAAAAAAATTACAAAATAGTCAAAAACAACGAAGAAAACTGATCAAAATGAACGTAAGTGTAAGTGAACAAAATGAGCAAAAAAGAAACTAATCAGTTAGATAAACAAAAGTGAATAAGAACAAAATGAGTAAAAGTGAATAAACTGAGTAACAAATTCAAATAAAAAAATAACAAAATCATCACGTTTAAAATGAATAAAATAATAAAACCGAACAAAAATCAGCAAAAATGAACCAAATACCTGCAATTATATGAACTTACTCACTGTTACACTCTTCATTTTATTCTAGTACTGATGACTATGAATTATGAGTACTTCTACTTCGACCTGATTCATTAGAAGTACACAGTAGTAGTACTTTTACTTGCGTACCGTTGTTCCAGTGGTTCAGGGCTGAACCGGCGAATTCTCCCCGGTCCCCATTGACGCGCGCTCGGCCCTCTGCTGACTGAACGTGTGAACAGGCGGAGGAGAGTGGGAGGGGGAGGGGGCTGGACTTGGAGCAGTGTGTGTGGCTGCGGAGACGGGCCCCTTTCCTCTGCGCGCTCCCATTGGCTGCCTCTGACCACGCCCCTTCCTCACGGATTCAAAGCAAAGTGCGAGGCTGACGTCGGCGGCGCGCACACAGGCTCACGTCCCCTCCTCATTTAGACAAAGCAGGAACTCCCCCCTCCCTCTGCCTCTCCCCCATTTTGTTTTGTTTTTTCACCTCTTTTCTTTTCAGGAAGTTAAATAAAATAAAACCGACACTAAACACCGTAAATTTATTTTTTTAAAACCCTTTATTCTGTCAGCGCGTTCATGAAAATGAGACTTTGTTGTATTCGAATCGGAAATGTTGAGATAAGAGATCAAATTTGGACATAATTCTTGTTTTTTCACCGAGACAAAAATGTATAATTTGATTTAAAAAGCTGACAAAGTGCATATTTTTTTATTAAATTATACAAATCAGATATTTTTGCAACAGTTTTACATGATAAACTCTTCTTTAAAAGATACTGAATTTTAACTGATTTTGTCTCACATTTTAACTATGTACCTGAAAACT
Organism: Pseudamia nigra; assembly: GCA_029823295.1. Classification (NCBI taxonomy): domain Eukaryota; kingdom Metazoa; phylum Chordata; class Actinopteri; order Kurtiformes; family Apogonidae; genus Pseudamia; species Pseudamia nigra. Next base: position 5,114 of record JAQQAE010006450.1, read on the forward strand.
ATAGACTAAAATCAATACACTATATCTCCTTTTTGAGAATTGAAATCACATTGACAAACAGCTGAATTGTATATTATCTGCATAATTGCGTTACAGTGTTTTAGTACATGATAGAAGACAATTTTTGAAAGAAGCAATACTGTTTCTGTACTTGCCTGAAGATAAAGCATTTCTGTGACTTTAAACAAATTTTGCAGGCCATAATTAAAACGTTTATTCATATATAAATCATGTAAAATATCCTGTTACTTACACAGAACAAATACATGACTTATTCCTTTTTTTCTGTTGGTCTTTAATTGATTTATGGAACATATTTAGTAATAAAAGTCAGAGTAAGGTAACTGTGCCTTAAGGAAATGGTTTGAAATGACCTTAACGAAATGAATGAATAAATGAATGTTCTCACTTCTATCAAACAAATATGACACATTTATCATTTAGTTTTTAAAGGCATATTTAACCTCCACATTTTTATTTTCTAAAATTCATTTTATGTTGGAGTTTTGATTTAGTTTTATATTGTCATTTGTGTCCCACAGAGAGAATGTATTTTAGAAAGTTGTGTCCTGAAACATCTGAGTTTTTTGTTAAGTAGACTTAATTTTTATACTTGTGTAAGAGACATTGTCAGTTTTATTTTTTTTAACTTTGCCCCATTGTTTTTCCTTTAAAATCTTTAAATAATTTCTCAAACTTGGAAAACATATTTTTTTTCTTGTGAGAATGCACTTAGAAATATGACCTTTATGCATAATTTTAAACCTGATCATTCTTTAATCACCTCCTGGTTTTAGTTGGTGTGTCTGAATTCCTGATTGACCTGAAGGCCACACAGGTCGATCTTGCGAATTTAATTAAGACATTACTTTGGATTATCTGAGGACCGAAAGGAAGAGTAATTCACGTTTAAATAATTTATGGAATACCTTTTAGGGCAACAAGTATAATGAGATGTTCAAAGGCATTTTTAAAAAGTGAGTAAAAGAAAGTTTCGTTCAGTGGCCTGAGTCTAAATATCTTTGTACCTTCGGGTACCGGACAGTCAGGGCTTGGTTTCTGTATTTTCTACCGGCGGCCGTTTGCCACATCACAACCCCGTGGGCTGTAAATTAAAAACAAATAGAGGAAACTTTGCGGCGTTTTTTTTTTTTTTTTTGTGGGAAATGTTGCGGCGGGTGTAAAAGCTTAATTTATGCCGTTTTCCCCGTTTTATTACCTTTACCTGTTCTGAATGACGCCCCCCTCCTCAAACCCGACGTTTTCACTCAAACACAACTTGGTACTCTCTGCTCGCTGAGATAATGCAACACCAAACCTTCAAACCCTCCCCGTGTTGTATGCGAGTCGTGGGCTCTCACTGCACAGATTCTATAGAATAACCCCCTCCCCCTCTTTCTCTCCTCTTCTCTGCCTCGCGCCCCTCCCTTCCCGTCCCTCGCGCCGCTGTAGTAACTCGCGAGTATTTTTTTTAACGCAGTTTATGAATGAAGGGAAGCGCTCGCGCTCCTGCTCTCTCTCCCATGACACCGGCTCTGGGGGTAAAGGTGTTGGAATGACACCTTGTCCGTCTTCACCGTTTCACGTTGTGTTCTCTGAGCTGTGGTTTGTCACAAAAACGGTGTCAAAGTCGTTTACATTGTGTCCCGTGCTGTATTTTAATGATGGAAAAGGAGCGCGCGGTTTAAATGGCGTTCACTGAGACGCAACTTCGCTTTTGTCTTCTTTTCTGTCTAAAAACACACACAGGTGTTTTATTCTCCCAGGTATTTAGGTGTGAGATGAACACATGACCTGGTGAAGACGTTATGGCGCTGTTGAAGTGAGGCAGCGCATGTTCTTGTAATGGCGCATGTAGACTACATGGTATACCCCCCTCCTCCGCCTCCTCTATGCTGTATGAGCTTCGTTCTGGTGAATTCTGTCCTGTCATGTGACTCCGCACTCATTGTAGTAAATGGGCGTTGCCTGCAAGATGGCCGCTTACTGGCTTTCACATGTATGTAGCCTGTGTGTGAGGGAGAGGGGGATAGAAAAAGAGGAGGAGGCTGGCGTTAATAAGTGGGATAACTTAGAACACATATGGACCGATAGAAAATCCTAAATCCTCAGACTGAACCGGAATAGGGCTGTTTGTGTCTGAGCCTCCCAATCTGCGCCAATATGCATAAAGATAAGACGTGACGACCTGGAGCACAGACACGTAACATGGTTTAACAACTGCGCCTTCTCATCGCTTCATCTCACAAAATGGCACAAACGCACAATTATTTATGTAATTTGTCAAGTGTCGTCATCTCTTATGGACGGTGTGAGGGTGATTATCACATCCAGGAATGGAGGCTCTACGGAAAAACGTCCACATGGATTCCAGGAGTATGAATTCTACCGTGGGTTACAGCAGGAACATTTTTTACTCTTCTTTAAATTATCATTTTCACTTTCTTGATTATGTTGTTCAACTTCACCCACTTTCACAACTATTTTTTGGGGGTTTCCTTCATTTATCTGTTTTTTTGTCTCACTTTTCGCATTTTCTTGTTCATTCTGAATTGAACTTAAAGAATTTTAATGCAGTTTTGGTCACTTTTGAAATTATTTTGACAGTTTTGTCGATTTTTGCTATACTGTATATCTTCACTAACTTTAATTATTTTGTTGATTTTTTAAAAATTCATTTTCTTGGTAATTTTGATCATTTCTATTCATTTTCTTGGTGATTTTGTTCATTTTTAAATTACTTTTGTCATCTGTTATGGACTGTGTGAGGGTGATTATCAGAATCAGGATGGAGGCTTTATGGTCGGTTAAACCTCCACATGGATTTCAGGAGTATTAAATTAATTCTACTGTGGGTTACAACAGCAATTTTTTTTTCTTACTGTTCTGTTCATAATTGAGACCGTTCCAGTGCCCCCTCCCAGTCCCCACCCCCCAGCAGGAGGCTCTGTCCTTAACACGAAATGGCTATAGGCGAAACAAAATGGCGAGAGAGGAGGAGAAGGTAAAACCTCTTCTCAATCAGTGATTACACTGTACACTGTAGTTTTCATAAATCCTCACGTGCTCAGCTTTGAACCCTGTCTCACTCATCACAGAGTTTAACAGGTCTGAACCCCTCCCCATCACAAATACACTAGTCTGACGTTAAAGTCAATTGTTCTCTGCACTGATACGGTCTGTGTTCAATTTTAAAAACACAAGTCTTAAACGAGTGTGTTTCTCAAAATGGAGACTCTACTCTCCAAAATGGAGGCCTGGTGCACAAGCAGAAGGCGGGGTCAGAGTGGAGAGCACAGCCTGAACTTTGACCCATACTGCTGCACCCCCTCCCCCCCCTCCAGTCTACCCTAAATACATTCGTAACAGAGGCCTGTAGATTCATGTGCGCTCAGGAACATACATGTTTTATTGTGTAAATGTACGCGCACGAGAGGGCATCACATCAGAATTCTGAGCGCGTGCGGATCTCTGCTCTTCTATGCAGCAGCCCGCGGCACCCCCCCCCCCATATCACTAAATTCTGTTACACACCTATGCGTTCATATTATTAAAGTGTGTCAGATTATTCTAATGTATAATAATGTTTACATTGAAAATAAACAGAAGTAATGTATATAATGTGCTCATAAATAGCCTGTAATAATTCATTTAAAATGTACTAAGCCCTGAACTCATTCAATCCTCATCTTTTATTTTTTCTTCTGTATACTGGTGAGAGAAACCTAAATATAACCATTAAGTTGTAAATTCAGCTCAGAGTAGACTGCATCTTATATTTACATATTTTGTTCATTTTCCAGTTATGCTTAGGTATTTTCTTCTTTTCTTATGTAATCTACTGCTACGACTACTATTTTAAATAATAATAGTACCTAAGTGTTAGATTTTTTTCCTCAAATCATGAAACTTAAGTATTAAACAATAAGAAAGATCTGAAAGTTCAGAAAACACACTATAAATATTGTTCAAGTGCCTCTGCAGGCTCCCAGAAAACACTCTTTTAGAATTTTTATTGGAGGGGCTTCATGTGGAAGTGGGTTCTAGTGGGCCTGTGGGACCGGCAGCAAGTGTGTGACATGACCCCTCCCTTGTAAATCTAAATCTAGGGAGTGATAACACTGCGTGTCTCTTTGTTTTTCCGCATATTCCTGGCTATATTTGCAGAGAGAGAAGAAAGTGTCTAATTTTACAGAAGATGTGTGGGTCACACGGGCATTGGACTGGATGATCATTCTACTGCTGGAGCTGAATGCTCTCATTCTGTGTAGAAATGGCTGTCAGAATGCCCTTGGGGAGGGAAAGGATGTGCCGTCGCAGCGCTCTGATTGGATGATTGTGGAGGGCTGTGGTCAGACAGTGTAGCTTGGGCAGGTTGGAAGGTGGATGACGGCGATGACGAGGAGGAGGTTTTACTCTTCATATGTAAGATAAGAGATATAAGAATGAAGATAAAATACAACAGACCTTTATTTGTCTCACAGCAGGGAAAATTTACAGTGTTGTAGCAGCAAAGGGCAGTAGGATACATGATAAAAAACAAGAATATGTAAAAAAGAATGTACAAAATAAGCGCTATATCAACAAAGTGAACAGAGGAATGAAGAAAACAAAACAAATTGAAGCAAAATGATCATAATTATCCACAAAATGAACAAAATCATCAAGAAAATGAGGAAAGATAAAACCAGAATTCATTCTAAGTTGATATATCTACATTTTTACTGTGAATAAATCGACTTAGCATTTATTTATTTTATTCTTTGAATGTAAAAGATAAGATGCATGAGAATGAAGATAAAATAAGACAGACCTTTATCAGTCTCACAGTGGGGAAAATTGACAGTGTCACAGCAGCAAAGGGCAATAGGATACATGATTAAAAAAAACAGAATATGTAAAAAAAAAACAATGGACAAAATGTTCACTAAATCAACAAAGTGAACAGAAGCAACAAGAAAACAAAACATGATCCCCAAAATGAACAAAATTATCAAGAATATGAACAAAAATCTAAATGTAGAAACAAAATGTATTGGTGTCACATTGTTCTTGATTCAAAGCAGCTAAATAGGAAGTGAGCAGTGCTACAGTTGAATGTCCCTTTAAAAACTCTCCTCCACTTTTAGTGCATCCTTCCCCAGCCCCCCTCCTCCCCCATGTGGTCTATTTAAAGCCTCCCATACACTGTTACATCCACTGGAACGTTCTCTTCAGGCCTGGCAGCAGGAGACCCTCCAGGAGCAGAGAACGGCAGAGTGGAAGGAGATGGAGAGGTGTAGGGTAACAGTAGTCAATGGGACGAGCTGCTTTCACTTCACACGTGTTTGTGTAAATAAGGTGTAATGTTCAGGAGGACGATCTACCGGCCAGCAGGTTAGAACGGAAGCCCCTCTTTACCACCCAGGTTTACATTTTGAAACGTCACAGATTCAGGTTGTAGAATGTGACAAATCCTAACTCACTTGCACACTGAAGGATTGGTTCCCACATTTGATGCCATGAGTTACGCAAATTCAAAAATGGCTTGTTTTGAGTTCATGTTTCCACATTACGGGAATCTTTATTCACTTTACAGCCACCATGACGGGAGCGTCTCCTCTCCTCAGGTGCACTGTGGAAGGTGAGTTGATGAGGACAGGTAGGGAGGGTTATGTGATAGGAGGCCGGTCCGGTGTTGGGTCACCTCTATCCGCCGGCTTCCCAACCATTAGAGATGAAATATTCATCTGTGATTTTAGGCCATCTAGATAGCTCTTATAAAATATTAACCCACCCTGCACTTCTGGGCTGCAGCTGGCAATCACTTCATTCTTGAGGGCAAAAGAAGGGGGTGAAGGGTTTAAGTAGCAGGTAGTGGTTGTTGTGGAGGATTATGGACTGATCATAACTCTGATTCAGAGCACTGTTTCTCTTTGGGATCCAAACTCAAAAATGCAGACTGCACAAAATTTGTTATAATTCTATGGTTTAACCCTTTCATGCCCAGCATCCACTGCACCACAATGCAAAGGCAAACTGACTGTGTTATGAAATTAAGTCAACAAGTAAAGCGGAATGTAGTAAGTCAGTGAGTGTTTTGACTTCAAATGAACAAAATCATCAGGAAAAAGGAGCAACATGAGATGAGAAATGTACAAAATAGTGAGGGGAAATTAATAAAAGAGAACAAAATCAGAAGAACAATGAACAAAAATAAGCAAAAGGGGCAAGAAAGGAACAAAAAAGAATAAAAAATAGCAAACTAATCAAGTAAATGAAACAGATGCAAAAGAAGAGAGATTAACAAAATGAAACAAAACAGGCAGGAAAATGCTTTTAAAAATGAACAACTTTGTAGTAATTTTGGTCTATTTCACTGCTTGTTGCGTTACTGCACCTTTTGTAGTCCTGTACAGTTCATATAATATAAAAGGTATTTAATCATTTTGTTCAGTATCTACCACTATAGTACAAAAACTATACAAATTGCATGGTTGATTCATTATTTGTTTTAATACCTTTTCAAATAGTAACTAAAGCTCAAATATAGCCGACATCATTTAACCATTTTCAACAATTACCTGCTCAAAATGATTGAGGTTTTGTTTTACAGATTGTTTGACATTGAGCCTTGTGGTGTATACAAGGCTCAATGTCAAATCCCCAGTGTTTTAATAATTCATGCATGAAAAGGTTAAATGTACATGACAATATAATGCATGAGAAGGAATCAAAATAGGTGCTATATGAGCAAATCACCAAAATAATTAATAAAATGAATAAAAATGAACAAAATAATTAAGAAAATGAGTAAAAACGAACAAAACACTTAAGAAAATGAGTAAAAATGCACACAAAAATTGAGAAAATGAGGAATAATGACAAAAAATAATGAAAAAAATGAATAAAAATGAAAAAAACAATTAAGAAAGTGAGTAAAAATGAACAAAATAGTTAAGGAAATGAGTAAAAATGACCAAAATAATCAATAAAATGGGTAAAAATGCAAAGAAAAATTAAGAAAATGAGGAACAATGACCAGAAAAATTAAGAAAATGAGGAAAAATGACCAAAATAATTAATAAAATGAATAAAATGCACAAAAGAATTAAGAAAATGAGGAGAAATGAACAAAACGCACAAAAATAGGAAGAATTAATCAAGAAACTCAACAAAGTGAATAAACCAACCAGGAAAATGCACAAAAACCAGGAAAATCAATAAAGCAGTCCACTGTATGCTGTTGACTGTCCATCAAAATGAACAAATTGTACATGAGCAAATAATCAAAAAATGAAAATAAACCAACAACCGATGCCATTAGTGAAGTAAAGCCGCATTTTTCGGCAACCCCCCCCCCCCGAAATCTGAGAGTGGTAATGAAACATTCTTTATGAGGATAAAGACAGTGTGTATATTCTGATTATATACATTTATAAATGGCTTTTTTTATTCCGTTAGAGAGTATCTAATGTGTTTTTCTGAATAAAAACCCATTCGTCCCATTATTCAGGAAAAAGAAAAGAGTAGATTAGTGACACAGACCCTTATTGGATCCAAATAGGGCAGCAGTAATTAAACAAATTACAAGGAAATGGGTGAAATATGGAAAATGGAGGGATCTTCCGAATGAACTATGTCAAATGGAAAAAGTAAGAGAATTAGAAATCAATCTGTGTGAGTTTATGTGCACATGTACATTCATATGGAAAGCATTTATTTATGTCTGTATGTGTTTGCATCATGTCATACAGTTGTGTTCAAAATAATAGCAGTGTTTTTTAAAACGTGAGTAAAGCTCAAAATCCTTATAATATTGTTTATTTCCATTCATTGGGAACACTGCACATTTTTATTTTCATGATATTTTATATCATCATGAAGAAAAAAGTATCAATATTTTAATTGCTTTACAGGAAATGAAGGAAAAAATGATATTGGGCTGTTCAAAAAAATAGCAGTGTCTGCATTTTTCATTACAAACTTAAATGTCTACTTAATAAACTGAAAAAATCGTTAAGCTTTAGCATTCCTATGCCTCCCTAAACTTATATTTAGTTTTATAACCACTGTTTTTGAGAACTGCTTCACATGTGTGCTGCATGGAGTCAACCAACTTCTGGCACCTGTAAACAGGTTTTCCAGCCCAGGATGATTTGACAACCTTTCACAATTCCTCTGCATCTCTTGGTTTTTCCTCAGAAACAGCATTTTTGATGATGTCACCCCACAAGTTTTCTACTGGATTAAGGTTTTGGGTTAAAGGATTGGGCTGGACACTCCATAATCTTAATTTTGTTGGTCTGGAACCAAGATGCTGCTGCTTACTGGTGTGTTTGGGGTCGTTGAAACACCCATTTCAAGGTCATTTCCTCTTCAGCATAAGGCAGCATGACCTCTTCAAGTATTTTGATATAAGCAAATTGATCCATAATCCCCAGTATGCGATAAATAGACCTGACACCATAGTAAGAGAAACAGCCCCATATCATGATGCTTGCTTCACGGTCTTCAGAGTGGACTGTGGCTTGAATTCAGTGTTTGGGGTCGTCTGACAAACAGTCTCTGGCCCTTGGAGCCAAAAAGAACAATCTTACTTCCATCAGTCCACAAAATGTTTCTCTATTATTCTTTAGGCCAGTTTATACATTCTTTGGCAAACTGTATCCTCTTCAGCACGTCTTTTTTCTAACAGTGGGACTTTGCGGGTGCTTCTTGTCGATAGATTAGCCTCATACAAGCGTCCTCGCAGGTAACTTCAGGCCATCTCTGATCTCCCTGGAGCTGATCAATGGCTGGGTCTTTGCCATTCTGGCTATTGTTCGATCCATTCAAATGGTCTTCTTCCATTTTCTTCCATGTCTCTCTGGTTTGACTTTCCATTTAAAGCATTGGAGATCATTTCAGCTGAACAGCCTGTCATTTTCTGCACTTCTTTATATGTTTTCCCCTCTCCAATCAACATTTTAATTAAAGCACACCGTTCTTCTGAACAATGTCTGGCATGACCCATCTTTTTCAGGTTTTCAGAGAGAATTGCATGTACAACATGCGCTGGCTTCATCCTTAAATAAGGGCCACCTGAATGACACCTTCAGATAATGAATGAATGACCTCACTGATTGAACTCCACACTGCTATTATTTTGAACACGCCCCTTTCACTTAATTATTCAATTACACAGACTCAGGAGCATGTATATCATGAATGTTGGGTCTGTTGGTTTCTCTGACTCTACTACACCTACTGGTAAATTATTTGCCATGTAATAATATGATTTATACCAAAAACAGTGATTGATCTGGTTAGTCATGTTGGACTGCTATTATTTTGAACGCAACTGTATATTAGTTTACAGTATTACACATCATGAATCCATAAAATCCAGTCGTGGTTCAGTTGACAGCCATGTGCCTGCAGGACGTCACCCGCTCTGTTCATTTCTGCATCGTTCTAGAGGAGATGGGTGTAATCTTCTCAATATGCAGCTGCTGTTTTGCGTCTGAATTTCATTTGTGTTCAGGGACTCTGTTGTGGTCTCGGCGTCCTCCGAGGTCTACGTCATTGAATGTCTCTATGGTCGAGGGTTTTACATGGTGCATGTGGTAACATTGAACACATCCAGATGCAGAACATCGTACTGATGTCACTTTCTATTGGTACAGATACATTATGATTAAGGCACAGTGTTGTCCTGCCTGATGCGTGACTGGGAACTGGTAAGAGAAAGTCCAGTCCATCTTGTGTGATAGCCCCCACCCCCTGTATTCAGAATTCCATCTTCTACCTTCTGGCTCACTGTGCAGGTTTCCTCCAGTTCAAACAAATAGGTGTAGGAATTCTTTTGTCCCCTCTGTGGTTGCAGAGCTCAGTGTGGGCAGGAAGAGATAACTTAAAGATACGAGAACATTTTTGCACATGTACTGTATGTATTGGACTTGATTTTATTATTTATGGTGTTTACTTTCTGATTACTTATTACTGTGTGTTTTTACTCTCCTGTTTTGTTACTTCTGAACAAGAAATTGCCCCATTGGGACAAATCACATTGAAGATAAAGTTCCATAAACACTACTGACTTAAAGTATGAGTGATGTTGTTATGCAGTATGACGTGGGTGGAGGTGTTGTTAAGTTCTCCCTCCACTAAGAAATGCTGATTTCCTTCACTGTTTCTCCTCCGTCCATGGCTCGATGCTGGCTGTGTCTTCATTTAATGAAAAAGGCAAAACTACGTGACGGTTGACATTAAAGCTGTAAGCGCAAGTGACTTTGTCCACATGAGGACAGTGTATGTGTTGATCTTAACCCAGTGGAGTTCAATATTACTGTAAGGTAAAATGGTTCAGGATGTGGTGTGAGGCTGGTGGGGTGACACAGGCAATGTGGTTAGTGGAGACGTGAGGGTACATGGAGTTCACAGGTTGGTGGTCAGCAGACGACCGCTGCAGTGAAGATGTGCCCATACCTGAACTGACCTGACCCGCCCCGTCATCTGTCACCGTCACCATTTCATAACTTTTATCATAAATGACTTTAGATGAAACTGGAAATTGTGCCAAAATGGCAGACTGGCTTTATGCATCTGTATACATGAGTCTGTACAGTCTGCTGTCTCAGTGCACTCACTCATTTTTCAGTTCAAATCAAAATACTTTAGATTAAAATGACCAAATCTAAAGGGTTTTTTTAGGGCTTAGTAGGTAGAACAGGTTGTTCGTGAATGTTGGTGGTTCGATCGCCACCTCCTTGTGTCTGCAGGTTGAAGTGTCTTTGAGCAAGATACTGAACCCCCGAGTTGCTCCTGGTGAGTGTCACCGGCGTATGAATGTGTGTGTGCAAATTGAAAGCTAGCAAAAGCAAAGATGCTGTACAAGAGCAAGACCATTTACCATCAGCATTTACAAAATTTGAAAGCTCTCATCCAAATTCTCTAGGAGTTTGTTAAAATATGTCAGCTGATAACAGCAAAAACCAGGGAAAGGTGGCATATTGAAAATGGATGGCTTCCTGTTGGACATGTAAGGCTCCATGAGGATTTTTGTGCCTGGACCTGAACCGTTTCAGTTTTAAGAAGGTTATGTTTGAAAAGGGCATATCCATGTTTAACCCTAGAACACTATCAATCAATCAATCTTTATTTGTATAGCGTCAATCATAATCGCCAATTATCTCTAGGCACTTCACAATTCAAGGCCAAAATCTCATCAATCAATCAAATTTCCTCCTGCCGGATCCGCTGCGACTAAGACAATGCGTGCCACCATGCACAGGGGGACAAAGACCATCTTGACAGACAACAGAAAGGCCTGGTGTTGGGATCGAACCCAGGACCTTTTAGCTGTGAGGCACAAGTGCTACCCACTGCACCACCGTGTTGCCCTAACATTGGATGATTTTCATTCACACAATTCTTGTCATGTCAGAATCAGAATCAGAATTCCTTTTATTGTCACTGCGCCAGGAAAGCACAACGAAATTTGAAAGAGGTAACCCTCGCAATCAGTGAAAAAGTGTGATTTTCATTGTGATTTTCAATGTGATTTTCATTGTGTTGCTGCTGTCTGAGTTGCATGGGTCCTTGGGTAGCT
>JAQQAE010006451.1:0-16683 GCA_029823295.1 Pseudamia nigra
AGTCCAGTCGATGGAAGAAAAAACCACACGCCTTGGATACTATGACCTGGATGACTGAGAATCTTCACAGACATGTTCACATTGTGTGTGGAAATGCTCTAACTTTCGCCATTAAACAGTCCTTAGTTCTACTGTTGTTTTTTGTTATGACCCGATTTCACCAAATGTTTCAGTGATCATCAGTCACTATCATTTTTTCCGACCACATTCCTTCCTCAAAGGAGCTTCCTCAAATAATGCATTGGACAGTTCTTAACCCAATTTTAGTAGTTTCATCAATTTTTTTTAGATGTTTTCTTTGCTTGATGCCAATAATTTGTCTCTTCTGAAACAGAGTAACATCTTTTTCATGACCACAGGATGTGTCTTTGACATGGTTGTTTAAGAAAGGAGAAGCTACTCACTGCACCAGTTAGGGTTAAATAACTTGTTGTCAGCTGAAACATAATCACCCATGTAGTAATTATCCAATGGGAGGTTGTTACCTATTTGTTTAGTTAAATCAAGGTGGTGACTTTTTTTTGGACAGGCAGTGTGTTTTGATCTGAGCAACACTGTGCACAGTGCTGTGCAGTGTATTGACAGGGAGACCCCTTACTTCCAGTAGCTACTCACCAACAACTAAAACTATATCACACAGCAATTCAGAAACCACAACATTTACTAACTTGGTAACATTGTGAATCAGTCCTAGTCACCTCTGATAGGACTGGTGCCACAGTTCATGAAGAGACTAGTCAGAGAAAGGAATAAAATGCTGGTTTAGGTTATGTCGCATGCTTTTTTTAGGTTATGTTGCATGCTTTTAGTAGCCTTTTCTATTGCAGTTTAGAATGCTATTAAATTATCTTAAGATATTGTTACATTTCTGAGGATGTCAATCAAATTTTCCTGTTATAAACTCTGAAATCTAGCTACAGTTAAAGTTATTGCTACAGCGATGTAGCCACATAAAGGGGTGGGCGCCAAAACATCTCATTAATCCATGGACCATTAACTGATAAATAAAGATGACAGAGCACCTGTGTTTTTAGGTCTAAGAGTGTTTCTAACATCAGGGCCCGTATTCTTAAAATTCTTAGAAACCTCCTATCTTAGGCTAAAAATTATCAGCATGGCATTTTCACTGAAGAATGATTTAGGAGAGGTTTTAAATAAACTCTCAACATGGACTAAACTAAAATCTTCACCTCAGTGAGGAGGCAGAGTTTATCACGTTGCTATGTATGAAACATGATTTGGAAAGTTATGACTGGTAGATGAGACTTCTGCAAAAAAGACCTTAAGGGAAAATGGGGCAGTGAATAAACCAGACTCATCATACACATTTAGGATAAGACAGGGCACTATATGATGCTTCTGTTGAATACATAATAAACCACACTTTAAATGTAGCAATGAAATGTTTGAAAACACAGATCTATTTGGCTGCATTATTGCAGTTTTTAAATCTGTCTTAAATATTTTTGAGTCTTTGAGTTTGGAGGATGACTTTAGTTTTAGTTTTACAAATGAAGACGTCTTTCAGTTAAAGCTTGAGCTATACTACACCATCTGAAAAAAACAGCATAAAAAGAATTAATGACAGCAATGATACAGTCATATTTTTGTAGGTCAAAACCATTTGTTCTTCAACCTGAACCATTAACACTGGAGGAAACAAAAATGAAACTGATGACATTCACTGTAGTTTTGAATGTCATCAAAAACATAAACTGTTTTTGTTTTCAGATTCTCAAATTTCACTCAACAAAATCATTCATTTCACTGCTAGTCAGTCTTTGTTTTGGTTTTTATTGACTGTAACCATTCATCCTTTTACCTTAACTAGAATCTACTCTTAAAAATTCAGAAGCATCCAGAAGTCTATGAATCCTCTTAGAATTATGGGCGTGGTCTTCACTGGGAGCTCCTCTTTGCACTTGGAATCTTTAGGAATACAGGCTCAGGTGTTTACCTCAATAGAGGCATTTGTCCTTGCTCATGAGTTTTCCTGTTTTTACAGGTACATGTCCAAGAGGATGAAGAGAGTGTAGGGCTAGAGTTGAGCCTAAATAAGCAAGGAGGAAGAAAATAACTGCTAACACAGATTTCCTTTTCCACATCAGGGAGTTGTAAATATACCATTTGAGTTTCTTTCAGTGGCTTTTCACCACCTAGATGACAAGAAAAAAATATTACAGACTGCATTGAGCTGTCATGCTACATTCAAGTGATGTAAGGAAAAAAATAAACACTGAAGTCACAGACCACAATTTCCTGACACATGATTTGAATCACTGATTTTGGGTCTGGTAAAAACCACCAGAATTTGAAATAAATACAAATACAAATTTTCTGTCATACTACCCAGCACTAAATGAGTGTTGAAAATGCATATTTGACTGCATTTAAAGTATTGTATGTAAAGATACTAACTTACTGCCTGTATTTATTATCCATTAGTTTCCAGCCCAAGTTGTCGCCCCGGAAATATCCGGTTCCAATGAAGTTCCTTCCACATCTCAGGGCCTCCCTCTGGCATCACAGCTCCCCCCGGCAGAGCCACAGTTAGACCTGGAACAGCAGTGGCAGGACATTATGGCCATCATGGAGCTACAAGTATGTACTTTGTTTCATAGACGGGAAGTGATAAGACTCTGTTTAATTTTATCTGTTATTAGGGAGTAGGAACACGCTGATTACTGGATTGGCTGATTATCAGGTCCAATTTTCTGCATTTTTTTACATTTTTTTTTTAATAAACCCAATATCCAATCAAATAAATGAATTGAAAAATGTTCTAACTTGGCTCGTCTACAGTAGCATCCACCTCGGAGCATAATCTGATTGGTTACACAAGTAATACACTACCAACACTGAAATGGGAAGACTATATTTATTTATTAGTCCTTACTATTTTTTCCTTCTTGGTCAATGTGAAAATTCACATACATTGTATTTTAACAGTCAGCTTGAAGGCATTTCAACAAAGTTTTGTGTTGATGATCCTCCAACATTTAGCTCTGAGATTTTTCATTTTTGCTCCTACAAACATACTGGTTGATGTCTACTATGTGGCATTGAAAATATATTTCAAGAAATTCATGCACTTGATCCTGACCCTTTGTTTACAGGCAATGGAAGTGAACAATACTTCAGTACCCACCAACTCCAGCAACGTTAGTGGCACAAGTGGGACAACTGAGTCAAATAATGTTGTAAACTTTGGACTTGCCTCTCGAACAACACCAATACACCAGGATGTGAGCCTTCACCAAGCCTCCCTCCCAAGTTGCAGCCAAGACTTTCCCCAAATTTTCAGTCCACAGTTGGACTCAGTTAGCATCACTCCAAGAACCACCATGCTCAGACTTTCCTCCAGCAACAGTACCAACATAAACTCCACATTTGGTGCCACTAACCTAACTGGCATCTTTCTGCCACCGCACATGAACAGTTCCAGTAACAACATTACATCAACACCTATCCTACCCGATCCATTCACCACCTTACTGGAAGAGTCCATGCTTGATGAGATCAGCTTGCTGGACCTTGCCATGGAGGAGGGCTTCAGCCAGGCCCAAGCTTCTCAGTTGGAGGATGAGCTTGACTCAGATTCTGGTCTTTCCCTGGATTCTAGTCACAGCCCGGCCTCTCCAAGCAGCTCTGAGACTTCCTGCTCTTCTGCAGCTTCTTCCTCTTCAACCTCTGCCACTTTCTCAGAGGAAGGAGCTGTGGGCTACAGCACTGACTCCGAAGTAGCTACTGTGGAGACAGAGGAAGGTGCTGTTGGGGGTTACCAGCCTGGATACAGCAAACTGTGCCGCATGAGCTATCAGGATCCCTCTCAGTTCCACAGTCTCCCTCAGCTCGACAGCATTAGCCACAATCACACTTACAATCTGCCTCTTTCATCTGCATTTGCAGAGCACCCAGACCTCCCCATTTCAGCCGGCAAGAAGACTGTCCGAGACAAACAGAACTCAAAGCTTCAGCCTCCTCAGGACTTGCTTGACAAGCACTCAAGTCGTGATGAACGCCGTGCCCGGGCCATGAAAATCCCCTTCTCCAATGACAAGATCATTAACCTGCCTGTTGAGGAGTTCAATGAGCTTCTAGCCAAACACCATCTGAGTGAAGCCCAGTTAACCCTCATTCGTGACATCCGTAGGCGTGGCAAGAACAAGATGGCAGCCCAAAACTGCCGCAAGCGCAAGCTGGACACCATTCTAAACCTGGAGCAGGGAGTCCAAGACCTGAGGCGTGATAAGGCTCGTCTGCTTAAGGAGAAGATGGAGTTCATCCGTTCCATCCGGCAAATGAAGCAGAAAATGCAAAGTCTGTATCAAGAGGTTTTCAATCAGCTACGAGATGAGGAGGGCCGGCCGTATTGCCCCAGCGAGTATTCTCTCCAGTACAGTGCTGATGGCAGTGTGATAATCATGCCCCGTGGCATGACAAGTGCTGAGCAGAATCGTAAGCCAGAGAAAAAACAAAAAGACAAAAAGAAGTGAGGGGTGAACTGCTGATTATTATGACTTTGCAAAGTCAATATGAAAGATTTCTGCAGATGCAAGAGAGATGTCCTTTTTTCCTTTGAGAAGCTACTGGTGAGTAGAAAATGGCATTGTTGACTACTCTTCCTGCATTAGTTTTTCCCTTTTCATTCTGTTCCTGCATTTTTTTCTTGGAAACAACTTCGAAGCAGAAGTAGCTCTATGTTTGAGTACTGATATTTCATTATTTAGATGAGGGGGAAAACGAGCAAAGAGATGAGGGATCTAAAAGGACACAAAATGAGCTATTAGAAAAATTAGCTGCTCTTGATCCTTTTGCGCCAAACCACTGAGGAAAGAGAATATTTCTTGTTTTATAAGCGTAAAAGAAGGGACTGGTGTCAAGAAAAGTGTGAGCGAAAGAATAGTCAGAGGATTGTTGGAATACCTATGCACTGAAGGCAACGATTTAAAGGACTATCTGATCACATCCCACCCTGAAGACTTTAAGTGGTTTTCATTATCACCAAATCTTCAGGCATCTATGGTTCTGTGTTTGGATACCAAAGGCTGAAGGAAGCCCATCATTTAGGATGCCATTTACACCTACACTAACCAAAGGTCGTATGATGCACTTCATATGCTCTGTGTACAACTTAAATTCTCAAACCCTGCACTCTAGTGCTGGGCAAATTTTAGTTTTGAGTCAATTTGTCAATGGCATCTATCTGTAGAAAGTCCTAAAGAGATTGGGTTCTATGTGAACGATGCTGAGACTAGGAGAAGTCAGTCTGAATGTGGGCTGGCCACTGTTTTATGACATCTGGAAGTTCTGCAAGTGGAGCAAATGGATCTTTTAGAGAGGAGGCACACTGCATTGCAAAATGTATCAACTTCCTAATTATACATAGCACTGTAATTTGTCCTTAAAAGGCTTGGCTATATGCATTTTGCTGTGTCTGTTGCTGTTCCTTCGCTGCAGGTTTAAATATGGGAGCTTTGATTAGGAAGACTCTTCTTAAATGTTCATAATCTGTAGTATAAGCAAGGTTATAGATCTAGCCACATAAGCTTTCTGTAAGTCTACACCTTCTTTGTTAATTTAAAAAAAAAAAAAAGTGTGCCGAGCCTGTCATCATAAGAGGTATTTAAGGCCATGTAACGGGTCAGGAGCTCTTGCGAGTACTGTATGATCACCAGCTCCAGCCTGTCAGTTTAAAGTTCAAAATCACTTTCTGTTGTGTCTTGGATGCCCTGTTTCACACATCAACTGGTGCAACTGGTGTAGTTATATCCCTTTTAAATAACTTATTTGCTATCGTTATCAAACTGAAAGCCACTTGAGGTAATTTAACTTTGTAACTGCTGTAAAGCCAGGCTGTTGGCTTAAATATTACGAGCTCTATGTTTTTGTGTGTTTAAAAACAAAGTGAGCCAGAATTTGAGAGAAGCGGCTTGAATGCGTGAATTGACCATTAGCAGAATGTGTTTAGTGGCCACTTTGATTTGAATGCCTTTATTTCCCAGTCTCATTAAAGTCACTTTCAAAGGTTTTGAGAATCACGTTAAATTGTTCTCAAAGTAGAAGTGCTATTACTTGTCTGAGTGAACTTTGTCAGTAAGTGTACTTCATCACCCTTTAAAAAAATAGGTCAGTTGATGCAGCTGAGATAGCAGTTAGGCTAGACTATTTACAAAAAGGCTGAAAAGAATTTGCAACATTAAGATGATGTCCAAATATTTGTTTTGAAAAATCGTCCTCATTAAATGTGATATCCAGGCATGAAATTCCAGTTAACATTCACTTCAGTGTAACCCAGTGCAACACCAACTATTTAGTACTGCTACTACTTAGTGCACTTTTTGTCTTGTGTTATGTAAATATTTTCATGTTTGTGTTTGTCATGATTTATGTAGTTTGTCAGTTGTCTCCATAACAGTCTCACCCTCTGCTTTCAGTTTGGATGTAGTACTCTGTTTTGAGATATTTGCTGGCAATCAAGAATTGTTTTTATTGATTAATAAAGTGTTTTTATTTTCACTGGTGACTCTTGTGTTCCAGTCATGAATGGTATTAACTTTTAAAATAAAAAATTTTTTTTTTTTTTTTTTTTTACCTCCACCAAGGAGGTTATGTTTTTGTCAGCGTTTTTTTTTTTTTTTTCTTTGTTTGTTCACAACATAATGCAAAAAGTAATGGACAGATTTGGATGAAATTTTCAGGATAGGTAAGAAATGGCACAACGGCCAATCGCTTACATTCTTGGAGTGATCTGGATCATCGTCTGGATCCAGAAAATTTTTTAAAGTATTCTTCACCATCATCAGATAGGGCCATATTCAACATTGGTCCTTTTAACGCCATAAAAAACACCTGGAAAATGTAGCCAAAAAGCATAATAGAACCTATCAAACCACAAAGTTTGATCCAGATATGGGCAATATTTTGGACATAGTGATCAAGATTGCTTGATCACTATGTCCATTATTTGCTACTGTAAGGTAGCAAATAATGCTACAGACATGTAACTGACACCAAATTGTAATGGAAAGCCTGCTGATTCAGTAATGTGTCCACAGATTTGACTTGACGTATGTTCAACATTTATGGAGCTAGAGCCAGAAGAAAACTGCTATGATGTAAATGTTATTTGAGATGAACTATTAAACTAATATTATGTAACTCCAAATGCTAATGGTAGGTTTTCATGGTCAGAATCCAATAATGAAGATTGTTTTCATTGTTGTATCCAAACAAATGCACAAAGGGAAACGGAGGTGCCTTGGTGGAAGTGTGCGCTCTGAGTCCTTTCTAGTTCTTCATATTTTTCCCATCACTACTAGGAGTTTTATTTCATTCGTACTCAAAACATGTACCAGAGTCAGTTACCAATTACACTAAAAATCATCACCTGAATAAGACGGAGCTGTAACAAAAAGTGGTTTATTCTCCAAAAGAGACAAGCAAGACATGTTTGTGAAAAACACTACTAAGATTACCAATGAATAAATGACTCAAGTCCTACAGAGAAGGCTAAGTTGGTCAATGCAGTGCCCTCGGAAGTATCCACAAAAAATGGCACACTTATGGAAATAAAAACCTCACCAATACAATGTCATAGCAAGATGATAAGCGCTGGACCAAACGTTATGAGAACATGAGCAGGATACTGAAGAGGCCGAACAACTCTCAATGGTGGAAATACTGAAAATTAACACTGCATTTTACATTTCATTTGAGTTGTTTTATCAAGCAAACCGAAGCATATACACATTTAAATTTTATCCAGATAAAAGAATTAAAAACAAGTGATACTACACCAAGAGACGCATGA
The DNA here is from genome assembly GCA_029823295.1 of Pseudamia nigra. Classification (NCBI taxonomy): domain Eukaryota; kingdom Metazoa; phylum Chordata; class Actinopteri; order Kurtiformes; family Apogonidae; genus Pseudamia; species Pseudamia nigra. Next base: position 7,814 of record JAQQAE010006451.1, read on the forward strand.
GTCCAATGGTGTCTTGCTTGTCTTTTGTCCCCTCCAGCCCAACCTCCCTCCCCAGTTCAAAGTACAATGAAGTTCAAAACTACAGACTCTTTCTTTCTCCCCCTGCTCTGCTGCCTTGCGTTAGTTCTTGTCATCCTTCTTCTCATCTTCAGTTGGGTACGAATGCCAAGTAAGCCGCTCTTCATAGAAAGAAATGACCACCTGCGGACACTTCACGTTGGCCTCCTTCGCTGGCACAAGGTCTGCTTCGTCGGAGTTTTTCCTATACAAGCACATAACATAACACAGAAATGTAAGTCACTTCTAACAGTTGATATTTGGCATCTTACATCATTACCAGGGGCACAGGTGATGATGATGAGCAACGGTCTGAGCATTGGTGGGTGCAAAATAATAAGATAAAAATTAACAGAGTAATTGAGAACATTTTTTTAAATAAACTAAATAACAAAATCAACAAAAATTGAGAATAATCTAGCCAATGCCCAACAATGAACAAAATAATCAAGAAAGTGAACAAAAATAAAGTGCACAAAAATTAAACAAATAACCAAGAAAATGAGGAAAAACAAACAAAATAGCCCAGAAATCACGTAAAACTGAACAAAGTGATCAAGAAGCTGAACGAAAATAAAAATATCAGTATAACAAAATGAGCAACAAATAAGGAACAAAACAAAGAAAAATATACCAAATGTATAAGAAAAATTAACAAACAAACAAAATAAGTAAATGAAACTAAGTAAGCCACAAAATTAACTTAAAATGAGTAAAGCGAGAAAATTAAAAATGAAGAAAATAACCAACATGAACTAAAATGAAAATTCATGCTTAACAGACATAATGCCAATATTTAACATATACAATGGAACACATAACAATGGAATGTATTGTACATGTAAATATAAAAAATTAAAACTTCACATCAATTTAAATGAACAAAATAATCAAGTAAATGGAATTAACCCGACATTTAACAAAACTGCCATTACTTGTGCAAAGCAGGATTTTTAGACAAAAAAGTTCTGTATCATAAAGCATCGGTTGGGGGCAAATGCCCATTTTGCTTATACTGAGGGGGACAAGCCCATCCCCCAGCCTGAAATCTACACCGATGATCATCACAATCAAATGTCACACGGTACATTTACAATCCAAGATGGTTACTAACCACTTCATCAGGAACATGAGTTCTCCTGTGGAATCTGTGGCACCGATTATCCTTTCTGGATCCAGACCTCGAGCAAAGCCCCTTAGCTTCTCTGTCTGAGTGTCAAAGAAAAGAACACAATCTCAAATCAATTACACGTCATATACTGAATAAATAATAGATATAAAAATAAAACATTTAGGTTCTTAATACTCGTGTAATTAAGGAGGAGTTGAGTGCTTAGCCATAAATGTTGAGCATTTTAAGTCACAACTTCTCACCATGTTCAGCGTGTATCACATGTAAAACTCGGGGAAGAATTGATGTTATAAAAGAGAAAGCTGCAACAATGCGAGTTTTGCATTTGGGTGAACTGCTTCAGTTGAGTCAGTAAAGGGGTTGGTCTGTGTGTTAGAAGCTGGCTTGAAGTGTCAGGACTGTAGTGCACACCAGGAGCGCCGACTTACATCATCTTTTTTCTTCTTTGATTTACTTTCGTCTCCATCTCCATCTGCTGCCTTCCTCTTCCCATCGTGAGCTGACTTTTGAGACTGCAGAAACTCCGCTATAAGATCTGGACAGTCCAAGTTGTCTTCAGGTTCCCATGTATTATCTTCACTGTGGACGCAATTTGACATAACAGTATTTTATTAATAATGATCCAGTAGCCTTTTTTCGTCATTGTCAAAAACATTTCCCTCTAATTTTTGAACACGCTGTTAAATAGATTAGCTCTCTTTTGTTTACCTTTAATTTCAAAATGTTACTGACATGATTATTTTTTAAATTTTAGAAAGTGCATGAGTGCCAACAAGAAGGGGGAGTCCAGCCAGGATTTCCCCTGGGATTTATTCCACACTCACTCAGAAAAACCTTTCCATTTGAGCAGGTACTCTACTCTCCCTTTCACCACTCGTCGATTCAGGACTTTCTCCACCACATATTCTTCTTCCTCCTCCTCTTCCTCCGCCACATCATCTGGCTTTTTGTCCTTCTTCTCAACCGATGTTATTTTGCTCTCTGACAGGGTAGACAAAGGAAGGAGACACAGACGGCTACTGAACCTTCAGATGTCTACTTTGAAATGGCTTCTGCATCTAGACTCTTTATGCTTGAAGTTAAGACTCATGGATATTGTTAAACGTAAAGTTTGCATTCCTTTGGGATGTGTACTTTGTGTTTTCACAAACGGATGGGAAAATGCATCATTCCAAATGAATTGCAAACATTTATAGAGCCACTTTATTAACATATATGTAATATCAGCTGTTGAATTTTGACATACACCTTACTGCACAAAGACATGCGATTCATGTTAGGAAATAATGATGAATATTAAACCTTCTGTGACAGTAGGAACATCGTTAGAGGGCTCTGTTGTCAGGCTCATACTCATCAGGTTCACCTGGTGACCAGCAGGTTCCTGGTCAACGTCAAGATCGTTGCATGATGGAACCAAGCGGGAATCAATATAGCAGAAGAGGAGAAAACAGCATTGGATAACAGGATTTACTGAGAAGATACATGGGCAACAATGTGAAGCAATGCAGATTACCAGCAAATGTGTTACACTTTTATGACCTTCTTGTAAAGTATTATTTTTATGTATTTTGCACCATTATGTAAACTTGTTTGATGGAGGGTGGGGTGTTTTGTTTGGAAAGTGTAATTCATTATTTTAAAAAAAGCAATAAGCGGACTAGTTAATGTAAGATTCACATTAATACGTATAGTAGGATGGAGATACACTGGGAACGTGCTGTACCAGCATCGACAGTGTTGACATGGGCAGAGGTATGCAACACCTGGAGCAGCAGCTAGCCTGCCGCTAACGTGGAAAGGCGAAGCCATTGTTATTAAATCACCTATTACTTGCGTGTTTCGCTAAACATCCCTGTTTGTGTTGTTGCTAGGGTTAGCTAGCAAACAGAAGCAAAAGCACCTCACGACAAAGCCTCACGGGGACCCAGTCCCTCTGTGTGCAGCTAGCCGGGATCCACTCCATGTCGCTCTATCGTTAGCAGCTCATGCAAACATCTCCATTTTCACGGTGATGATTATCTGTTGTCAGGTGAGATGTATAACGGGCCTCCGATGCGTTAGACACGGACGCGTTTCACCCATCATTGAAAATATTGCAGGCTAGCTAACGCTCGACTCGTGCACAATCAAACGGTTACCGAAAACAACACGTTTGGAGGGAAGATAAAATTCAACTCACCGATCTCTGAAAATTAAAAGGTTTTAGCACTTTGCCCTAATCGAAAATAAGCCAATATCTGTTTTTTGCAATGTTATTTAACGTCGTTGTTTATGTGGATTTGTTATCAAAAACGGGCATTGACTACGGCAGAATGGGTTGTTTCCGCCCCTTTCGTCTGCTGTAGGAGAAGAAACAGTGCACGAGCTCGACCGTCACACAGCTTCACAGACTGTAAAAGCATATGGATTTGCTCGTCAGTGTAATAACAGACCGCCGTGTGTGTGCATGTGATGTGTAGATCTGTGACGGCACAGAGCGAGCAAAAGGCGGACTGGGCTCATGAAGCAGCTTTAGAAACATATTGTTACTTTATCTAGACATTAACATGGTTGAAAGGAGGCTCATTAAGGCAGTCATTGTTATTTAATTGAGTTTATTGTATCCTTAGTGTCATTTTGTTGCCATTCGCTGAAGATTTGTGCCTTTCACGCCAGGTCAAAAAAGGTCAAGGTTCACCGTGTTCACTGCAATAATTAAACACTGTCACACAGGTGTAGATTTCAGGGGGGAGGGGAGAGATTTGTCCCCCTCCATTTAAGTCAAATTTGTATTTGGCCTATTGAAATATATGCTGTACTGTTTCTTTTTAAATTAGATGATGCAGTTTGTCATTTCTATTAATAATAACAAGAGTTGACTTTATTCACTTATTTGATTATTTTAACATTTGTTTATTTTCTCAATTATTTTCTTAATTTTTTTTATCTTTTCCTTGATTACTTTCTGTGCCCTTTGTTCCATTCATAAACATGTAGAGTAAAAAGAAATTGATGCATTGACAGTTCAACAGAAAATGAAGTCTCTGAAGCTCAAAATTTCTGGAGAAACCCAAATGGAAAAGTCCCAGTGTTGAAATTAAACGTGTGCACTTACATTCCCATTTTGTTGACTGAGGCCACAATGATACTGCATCCATTCCAAAGAACTGAGAGTTGATATCAATTTATCATCTAATAATATATCAATACTGTATCACCTCCACCATTTAGAAAAAAGAAAGAAAAAGATATTGCGACCTTTGCAGATAAATCCTCTTATTTGTAACTTCAAATCACAGCCTTTTATGGTCATGTAATGATACAGGCTGATTGTGATACTGATTGCAGTTTGTATGCAGTCGTAATGAATATAGAAATATTCTATGCTTGTAGGCTATATTGATTATTTTATTGCATTTCATGACCAAATTAGAAAAAGAACTGAAAAACTAATGTATGGTGATTGTGATTTTAATGCGTTTTTATATTTAGTTCAATTATTTGATTTGTGAACATTTCACAGCATGAAATCAAAATAAAACCCAATATATGTGCTGAATCAACAAAATTAACAAATATTTTAAAAATATACTAATGAAAGACATGAGCAATGAATGAGCAAAAGAAATGTGTAAAATTAACAAAATATCGAAAAATGGATACAAATTACAAAATAATGAACAATATAAACAAAATAACACACACGACATGAATACATTTGCATAAAAACAATCAACAAAACGAACAAAATAATCTGCAAAAAGAAAAAAAATGAATAAAAACGACAACATGAACAAAATAATGATGGCAAGAAGATAAAAAAGTGACAAAAATGAGCAAAAACTAAACATAATGAAGAAATGTTTCGTACAGAGGACAAAAGCATCACATCGTAGTTCTCGTACATTAAACCACATCCATTCAAAGAAGTTTGACGCAATATGAGGCAATCACATTTTAGCGAATCCGTGATTCACAGACTCTATGCACCGCCTTTATTTACGTCGTACGTACAGCCCCGGAAGTGGTTACGTCATCACGTCGTGTGACGGCGTATGTGTGCTTGTGACTTGCGAAATGGAGATAGGAGCTGATGTGAAAAACAAGTCCGTCAACATTGGGATTTTACACTTCAATAAAACAGAAACGTCAGCTGAAAGGAGAACAATTAACAACTGCTTTTTTGGATACTATCACTGTAGCCAAGACGTATCTTCCAAAAGTAAGTAATTTTCGAGTGGGAGTTGTTGTATGAAGCCAGCAGCTCTGCTCTTTCAGGCCAACAAACAACAAAGTGTTGAAACTCGTCAGCTGTAGTTTGGAGACGTAAGTGAACGGATTGAACGGTTCACCTGCTCATTGTTTATTTTCTGGTCAGTCAAATCCATATTATTTTATCTCGTTTACCAGTGAAAGGAGGCTTAAAACTTGGATTGCAGTGACTAAAATGATGGGTGACAGTGCGCTTTGTGAATGGAGTCCATGATCTATTATTGTCATATTGTTGGCGATGTTAATTATATCAAGAGTTGTAGTAAAATGTCATGTAGCAGTGATATCAGCACATGTGACCACGACACAAAAGAAGTCACTTCTCAATGTAGCTGCAGGACAGGAAGCAGAGATACAGATGGGTGTGTGTGCTGGGTAAGTTCGACGAAACATCCAGCAACATTAAGTAAATAACTGCATCCAGCATTTTGATTTTCTGTTTGTATCTGACTGATAATGAACATATAGCGAATTGTTTAGGACATAATTGAAAGTACAAACTGCTCTCGAGTCACTTGTTTAATTGATTACACTGCAAAATACCTTTAATCATTTGCAAATAATGTCAACTTTGTCCAGTCGCAACTTCTGAAATATGAGGCCAATTAATGACTTCCTTGACTTACAAATGTTGTATTAGTGTGTAGCTTGTTAGTTGAAATTTGGGTGGACAAGACTAGTGTTGTTTAATATTTTATCCAGTAAGTTGTTCAGTGCAACAACAATCATACACCAACAGATTAAAAATAATCCATCATTCGCAGTCACTTTTAACTTCCTGGTGAAAGAAACTGGCTATAATAGAATGCCTAGTTAAAATTAATGTAGGACAATACAATAATTCAGTCCTTTGATAAATTCTTGCTTAATGGTCAGTTTGCTTAAATATTAAAGGAGGGTGCTGAATAAATTTTTTGGTAATTTCACAGTAGAAGTTTGTGGTTTTGTCAGTTGAACTGCATCATATGAAGAAGTGTATGTTAGTTTCTCTTTTTGCTGTTATGAAGGGCAGACAACATTATAAATCATAAGTACAGTCCAGCACATCTTACTACAGTGTTTCAGCGTAAATTTGAAAAGCTTGGACAGAATTGCTGCAGAGCTGTTGTCTCAGACTGCATTAGAATAAGGAGTTGCATAAAAGAAATATGTCTTCTGCATTTGTGGAAAGGGAAATGCTTGTAAGTCTGTGTCACAAAACACTGTGACACATATGATTGGCGCTATACAAATAGAATTGAAAATAGAAAAAATATTTTCTCAGTATGAGTCATTAACTCATGACTCCACTCTGGAAGAGTTTAACCTTTTGATTATTTGTTTGTTATCATTGTCTTTCAGATGCTCCCTATGCAGACTAGCGCTCACTAGGATGAATGTAGAAGATGTAAGTAAGCTTTTGCTCTTTTCCTCCCTCAATATAAATTCTTTAAAATATCAACATTATTAAATAGAATAAGAATATTCAGTGTAACACTACCCTATCTCTAAAAATACCCACATTTCATTTCAATTTTACTCATCAAATGCCAAAGAGCATAACCTCCATTCATGCTTTTACAACCACAGGAGGAACTTGGTTTGTTTGTAATGGATTTATAGTTCTGCAACAGTTGTCTTTCAGTCTGTTGTTAGACATATTGGACTTTGACAGAAACGCATTCATCACAGCAGTGAAAATGACTTGTCTCATTGCCTCTCTGACAGGAGTTTGTTGCAGTGCGGGTCCAGGATCCCCGCATTCAGAATGAAGGCTCATGGAATTCGTATGTGGACTACAAAATATTTCTGCATGTAAGTATTGAAATATGCTTTGTTGTGTTGTCTCGACATAGCTACACGAAGTAAAATCCTGAGCAGTTTCATAATGCTACATAGTTTGGAAGACGGCACCATTACATAATTTAGCCCAATTTTTGCAAAGCACTGCAGCTGATGAATTCTTTACATTTTGATGAGTCAGGAGTTGCTGGTGTCTGTGAAATGTCCTGTGTTATGTAGTGCTGTGTCAGCAGTGAAGCTGCTGACAGAGATGGGTGTTGGAATTACTATGTGGAGGTTTTTACCATCAAATTAGTCAAGATCCTGTGACCTCACATATGCTTTGGTCATTTTGTACTGGAGTGCAAATTATATAATCATTTTGTAATGGAGTGCAAGTTCTGTTGAGATGCGTTTTTTCTTCATTGTTGTTTTTTGTAGTTGTCTGTTTTCTGCTCCTTACTACAATAGTTTGAAATGAACAGAGTAATTATGACTTGGAAGGTGCGACGAAATGCTGCTGCATGCTCCTTTTAATGCAGTTTATTATTCTGCGTTAATGACAAGAAGGCTCACAGCACAGTTGATAATTGATTATTACTTGTCTGCAGCTGGCTTGTTGTGTAAACAGCAGTGGACTTTGTTGCACATTAATGCAAGTCTGACATGTGATCCTGTGTTAATGCTTTCATAATTTTCACAAGTTTAGCAGCAGCAGCTGTCTCTGTCACTGCAGTCATCACCATTTGTAAAATTATGACAGAACAAATAAATGGGATTAAATGTTACCTCATAACTGACCTCTAACTTATTCATCCTCAGACTAACAGCAAGGCTTTTACAGCCAAGACATCATGTGTGCGCCGACGCTACAGTGAATTTGTCTGGCTCAAGAAGAAACTGCAGAAAAATGCTGGTCTGGTGTAAGTCAGTGTGGAGAGTGTGTGTGTGGTTAATTGTGTTTTTATACTCTTTTCTGATCTTTTTAAATATGTAACAGGATGTTTAGCATACATAGCTTCAGAAGTGAATGTGGAAATAGTAAACCAAGTGATTTTAATTGCGTGCTATCCTTTTCAATGTGTTCATTCATGAACTGTACATAGAAAACAGTCCTTAATCTACAAGAACGGAGGGGTTGAGCTTTGTCTTTCTTATTTCTGTCCTTCCAGACCAGTTCCAGATCTTCCTGGAAAGTCTTTGTTTCCGTTCAGTAATGACGACTTCCTGGAGAGGAGGAGAAAAGGACTTCAAGCCTTCTTGGACAAGTCAGTTCCTTAGTGTTTTAAGATCATGTATTGTTTTTGGTATGTTTTAATAATGTTATGCAAAATTCCTAATATAATGATTATGCTTACTTCAAACAAGTACTTAATGAGAGTATTTTTGTATCTAGCAGTTAGTTCTGCCAAGATTGAACTTGCTAATATACATATTTGTTTTAAAACCACTGTCCCCTCAACTCTGTCCCCTAATGATTTCTTGCACAAATAAAATAACGACTATTGAAGAACATATCTGCAGTGCCTCCCCACCGTCTCCAATAGCTAACACAGTATCTGCAGAGCCCCCTACTCTTATGCATCTACACTCTTTCTCATGTCCTAATCTGTTAGAACTAACTAAAATAATCAACTCAGCAAAACCCTCCACTTGTCTGTTAGAC
>JAQQAE010006452.1:0-16682 GCA_029823295.1 Pseudamia nigra
TCCAAATATGGTTACATCTTGATTTTCGCTCCAAGATGCCGTCCAGGAAGTGACAAGTCAATTGGCCTCAAAACGGCCCTTCAGAAACTTATGGGTGACGTCACGGTCACTCTGTCCTTAATATATACAGTCTGTGAGCTTATCTAACCACAGGAATACTGAGGAGAGACAGCCTGCATTTCAGATTCCTTCAAAATCTGGCACAGGTAAGAAAAGAACAGACAAAGTACCTTGACAACTGTGAGGTTGTAAGCCAATGCTGACTGGCAGGTCACCTGTTTAATCATTTTTATTGGTTTACCACAAACCACAAATCACTTACTAGCACTGGTTTCCAGACACCGCCAACTGGGCCTTTAATGTGCTTTAGACAATCTAGCACTAATGGGTCTACTGACTCTCTACTCACTCTTCCTTTGCATTAGACAAGTTATGGCTTAAGGCACTTAAATGTCACAAAGCTGTCATCAAAGCTAAATGTGGCTGATTTGGACAATCTAAATATAACAATAACAATATAAAGCATGTTCTGAGTTGATTAACATTTTTGTCCACTCCACAATTCCATATATGTTCCTTCACAGTTTGGATGTCTTCAGTATTGATGTACAATTTTGAAAAAACTACTTAAGAAGTAGGTGTGTCCAAACATTTGACTGGTGATTGACTGTAAATGTAGAACTTTCTCTACACCTATTTGGCATGGATATGAAGACTGCTGGTATTTCACAGTATTTTTCCCCTCTGTTCTGTCACTGGATTGCATGCCTTTTTTGAGTAATCAAATACATTCAGAGAAAAAAACATCTACTTATGTGACACAGGATCAGAATGGGAAATGATCGCAAACACATTTCTTGGAGGGCTTTTTGGAAGGGAAATGCTGGCTAAATTAGGGCAAGTCTTGGAATGTTGTCGAAAGGCATTAAAAAATTCAACACTTGGATTCACTGAATCATACATTAAAAATGCATTTTTCTCTCCAATTTTGAAGAGTCCTGTTTAATTTTTTAATTACCACTCCATTTAGGTGTGGCACTGCTATTCATTTTGGTTAAAAAGTCAAGTTTGTCCTCATCATTTGTCATATACCAGAATATTTCAAAGTCATGGATGCTTGAACAAACAGGCAAGTTCACAGATAGAAAAGTGTGTGTAGATGACAGCTGTCTATAGAAGGATGCTGCCTTAAAGTCAGACAGGTCACCTCGAGCTTCAAGACCCTGCGCTCACCAGCGAGGACGTCTGATTTGGTGCAGAGGCTCACAGCTGAGCCATGACATCCAGATGTAGCACACAGCACTAATTTGATCAGACAGATCACCAGTTTTGATTGAGGGACAGCATGAAAGAGGTCGTCCATCAGCAACCTGACTTCACATGGTATGTGTGAGACATTGTCTGGTGGAATTTTATGCTGCAGTGTCACAGTTTTCATGTCCTGTGTTTGTCTTCAGGTTTAATTTATTTTTTATTTTTCAGCTTACCAAAGGTATACCAAAAGACAAATCTATTTCTTTCACAGAAGTGGTCCTCACCTGTTAAGAGCCTATCCTTCACTTATGCACTGATTTAACTGCCACTGGAAGAACAGCTTCCTCTGAGATGTTATGTTGCTAAGATGTCCACCTAATGTCAAGTTCAGCTTTAAAGGGTTAGTGTGTAGGATGAATTAGCATCGAGAACCAACTGACTTGAAATACCTAAAATACCTGAAATCACCTCTTTAGAATTTAGTTTTGATCTTCTGGAGTAAAAATACCGTAATGGCAAACATGATGGTCTCCATATTAGACAGAGACCAGTTCTAGAAATCATTGCATGTGATTACACACTAATGAAAGTGTGACATGAAGACTATAGTCCATCCATTAAATCTCACAAAGCTGAAAGCAATTTCTAGAGCCAGAGAAGGCGTGTGCCTCTCTGAAAGCTTGTTTGTGTGTATTAATTCTAGCATGTCAGAAATGAGAAATGATTTATGTATGCTTCAACAGCAGCTTGCCACATTAACTTGATTTCCTCCACTGCCTCATTTAATAAATTTATTTTTAGAAATTAAATTTGTAGATGAGGCTTTACTTTCTTGTGATTTAAAATAAGATTCAGATGGTTAATTCATTCTACAGTCTTGTCTAAATTGATCTCGATGTATTCATTTATTAGCTCTCGGTGATAAAAGTTTCTACCCGCTACGCTGGCGCCACATACATCTTTGTAATAAGCTGCACAATAGTTGTTAAACTGTAAAGTTTCCTGGGCACTTCTGAATCTCTTCTTTTTTACCCCTCTCTCATCTCTTTCCCTCTTGTTAATAGTTGTCTCTGAAACCCCAGGGCATGAAAGGAAACTTTCATTAAGTTGCTATCTCCCTTCGCCTCTCACCACTTCCTCCTCCACTGCTAATGTCTTTTAAACCAAATGAACTTCTGAATACCTCCAACCCAAAAAAACCTGTTCCAGAAAAGAATCTGCTCCTCTTCCTTCATTGATTTATCACACAAGTCCAATAAATTTCTCATTCAATGCAATCATGCTATGTGAGCAGCTCCATAATGACTGGAATGTAGGGACAAGATGGTTGCAGATATTAGTTTTACCTGCTGAAAACATAAGCATACTATCTGTTAATAGCAGGCGCGGCATTGTGTGAGTCTTTATGTGTAGGCTCAATGTGGTGAGCATGATTTGGTATTTTTAAACTTTGCTGTCTGTGTATTGTTGAAAGAGATGGCCCTGGGTTTTTATTGACTTTACTGAAGTGCTTTGTATTGAGCTTGTATTGAACATATCTTTTGTGCAGTTTCATATTCTTTAAATGCAGACTTTTTTTGAAGTGCCTGAAAAACACTGTCAGTCTGGAATATGTTTTCTGAATGAACCAAGTATGGAAAAAAGCCCCAAAGAACTCAGTGTATGCTGCAAAGAAAGCTTCTGGTACATACAAATGTCCAGATAATTCAGTCTTTTCTTCTACTATGAATTAGCTGCAAGTGAAGATTTATTACTCTTATCATCAACAGACATAAAACGTGGTTGACAGTCAAGAAAAAAAGTAATGCTTTTCACTTTATGAATTCTTTCTTTGGTATTTTTAAAACCCATTTTTTGCCTCTTGAAATAATTTCAAGAAGTGTGTCTTGAATGTTACTTAAAAAGTAACAAAAAATCTAATAAAAGATATCATCTGAGGTTGTCAAATGATCACCTTTAGTGGCATTTCACAGCTTGCATATGTTCAGTAACAATGCACAAGAACTGCAGACCCATGTCTATTTTAGCTTGCGTTCAAATTTGGTGGCCATAGCTCTGGTGAAGTCCATGCATATGGCATGGACGAAAAGCACCCATTGCTGCTTCCTGGCAATGAAGCTTTTTTAAGCTTTCATGTTACTTCTGTGTTATGCAACCCACTGCACTTGTACTAGAGCCGCTAGACATCTATAGTAGTGCTTCACCTGCTGCCACCTCCTGCTCTTTCCTACTCGACCAAAGGCCAAACAGACTGTGAAGCACAGGTGGGATCACAGTTTCAAAATCTATTTTTTGAGCATTTATATGATTTAAAACATATTAAACCTCCATGTTATAAAACCATATCATATGTGTTGATATTGCGTGTCCATGCAGGTTTCCTCCAGATTCTCCAGTTTCCCCCGCTATCAAAAACATGCACAGTTGAGTGTTATCATGGCAGTCGAATAAATATTTCACACAAGAGGTTAATAACATTTCTAAAAAATGAAATAAAGAGACATTTCTGACTTTTTTCACACTATAGGTGTCCTGTCAGTTTCACAGATATCCCTTTTATCATTGTGGTCTATGGGAAAAATTCTGTCATCGCGTACCAGCCAGTGACCAATGGGGGAATCCATTTGAGAGCATATGGGGCACCTTACTGGCTCGCCCGGTAGTGTGCAGCCCCATGACTCAGGCCTAATCATGGAAGTCCAGGTTCAAATCTGACCTGCAGCCCCTTCCTGCTTGTTACGCCTCACTCTCTTCCCTCATCTTTCCTGTCTCTTTACACTGTGCCTATCCAATAACAGCAAAAAGCCCCAAAATATTTTTTTAAAAGACAGAAAACAATTGCGCGCTCAGCTGGGTTCCTATATTTATACATGTACCTCCAGAGTAAAGTCACTATATGTCAAAACTGATTTTGGCCTTTTATGGCCATGTGGCCTTGACCTTTTGTCTGTAAAAAGCCACAAATGTTAGTTCCCAGGTCAACATGTGTGCAACGTTTGCTGAACCTAGCTTCATTTGTTTTCAAGTTAGCGCATATATACAGTGGTATTAAAAAGTTTCGGCACTCGTGACAATTTCTACTATTTTCATTTATAAATCAGAAGGTGTTCAAATAACTGGTGGACAGAGTAATATTTCAGCGGTGAAATGACATTTATTGGATGAACAGAAAATGTGCAATATGCATCAAAACAAAATTAGACAGGTGCATGAATATGGGCAGCCCAAAAGAAAATCACATCCATTTTTACTAGAGCCTCCTTTTGCAAAAATAACAGCCTCTAGGTGCTTCCTATAGCCTCTAACAAGTGCCTGGATTCTGGATGAAAGTATTTTGGACCATTCATCCTTACAAAACATCTCCAGTTCAGTTAGGTTTGATGGTATATTCAGGTCTGGGAACTGGGATGGCCATTCTAGAATATTGTACATATTCCTCTGCATGAATGCCTGAGTAGATTTTGAGTTGCGTTTTGGGTCATTGTCTAGCTGAAATATCCAGCCCTGGCATAACTTCAACTTTGTGACTGATTCTTGAACATTATTCTCAAGAATGTGCTGATTTTGAGTGGAATCCATGCAACCCTCATCTTTAACAAGATTCCCAGTACCGGCACTAGTCACACAGCTCCACAGCATGATGGAACCTCTAACAAATTGTAGTGTTTTTCAAGTGTTTTTCTTGGAATGCTGTATTCTTTTGCATCCATATCACCCCTTGTTATGACCAAATAACTCAATTTTCAATGCATCAGTCCACAGAACCATATTCCAAAACAAAGCTGGCTTGTCTAAATGTGCTTTTGCATACCTCAAGAGACTCTGTTTGTGGCACGTGTGCAGAAAAGGCTCCTTCCACATCACTCTCCCATACAGCTTTTCCTTGTATAAAGTGCACTGAATTGTTGAACAATGCACAGTGACACCATCTGCAGCAAGGTGATGCTGTAGGTCTTTGGAGGTCATCTGTGGGTCGTCTTTGATCATTATCACCATCCTTCACCTTTGCCTGTCTGATAATTTTCTTCCATTTCCTTGATATGATCCTCACAGTGGAAACTGGCAGCTGAAATCTCTGATATAGCTTTTTGTAGTCATCTCCTAAACCATAATGTTGAGCAATTTTTGTATTCAGGTCATTTGAGAGTTGGTTTGATGCCCCCATGTTGCCACTCTTTAAAAGAGAGTCAAAGTAAAGAACAACTTGCAGTTGGGTGTCTTAAATACCTTTTGCCATGATTGAATGCAACTGTCTATGAAGTTCAAGGCTTCACAACCTCACCTAATCAATTTTGTGTTCCAATTAATCAGTGCTAAGTAGTTGCAGGTTTTCAAATCAAGAAAATGACAAGGGCCCCCAAATTTGTGCACCTGTCTAATTTTGTTTTGGTGCATATTGCACATTTTCTGTTCATTCAATAAATCTCATTTCACTGTCGAAATATTACTGCGTCCATCAGTTATTTGATGTATCAAATTGAAATTTCTGATCCAAACACCCACTGATTTATAAATAAAAATAATAAAAAATGTCAGGGGTGCCTAAACTTTTTCATACCACTGTAGATGGACTGATGGCACCAACTTCTCTGCCTATGCCTTCACTCTATCAGAGTGTGTAAAGATCAGTGGAAATGCATATACAGTAGCACAGGTAGAACAAAGTCTGCATTGTGTCCTCATCTGACACAGCAGAGGGACGTTGGCAACAGGAGAAAATCAATAAAAAGTCACCTCAAGAGTTCCAGCCACAAAAAGAATGAGAAAAAACTAACCATGATAATTGACATCTAAATGGTGTTTCCATGCAGAGTCCACAGAATTACCACCGGTTCACTGTGGAAAAAAACCTGTTTGCCTAGGTGCAATCAAAAGCACAGACAGCGCTGTGAAATATAAATGTATTGACTTAATTGTTTTAGTGTTGCACATATGGCAGTTTTAAAAGTCTCTTATGTTGTGAATCAAGTGAGGACAGGAGCACCAGCAACAGCGAATGATAAATGAAGTAGAAATAGGTCCAATCTTTGATGGGATGCCATTTATTTTTCAAGAGAATACTGGAGTTTAACACTGTGTACCATCAGTTCTTCTTTCAGAGGACTGGACTAGGCTTTCCAGGATATCTTCCTTTCAATATCTTTTTAGTGTCACAGTGTGGAAAAGTCATTACTGGACGGACTGTCTTTCCTAAATGAATAGCGTCTGAATGTATATGGGTTGTGGAGCACTTACAATTTTTTAATTTCTTACATTTTTTGGGTCATTTTCTTTGTATTACTATAATTATATATGATTTTCTTACTGATATTGTCCTCTTTTTATTTTGTTCTGTGTTTGTTCACTTATGTTCACATTCTTGAAGATGTCATTCATTTTGTTAATTTGTCCATTTTTTTGATTACCTTGCAAAATTTTGTTTTATTTTGTGAATTATTTTTCTTCATATTTTGGGCTATCCTTATTATTTTCTTTTTTTTATTTGTTTTTTATGTTGTTCAATCTTTTTGTTCATTTCTTAACATTTTTTTTATCATTTTGTTTCTGCTGGTTTCATTACCTCCACCAAGGATATTTCTGTCTGTTTGTCTGATAGTCACATTACTGAAAGGGTTATCAACGGATTTCAATGAAGTTGAAACAGCTCAGAAATAGCACAAGAAACAACTGATTAGATTTTGGGCGTGATCAGGGACCATAGGTGAACTCATCATATTATAGGTGAACTAATAATAATATTAATGTGATTCCAAAGGCTAAGGAGTGGTTTTCATGGTCATGGAATCTAATAATAAAGATCAAACATATTTGGAACAATTGACTTGTGGTGTAAATATGAATATGGGGGAACTGAGCCATTTGGTGGGGGTCTGCGCTCTCTGAGCACCTTCGAGTTTTTTTAATTCTTTTGTTCTATTTTTGGTCATTGTTATGATTTTGTTCATATTTTGTTCATTTTTGTTTAGTATTTTTTTCTATTTTGGTGCTCATACATTACTCATTTTGTTCATTTTGAGTGACTTCCACAACATTACATGAACACAGTAAGTCAACATTTCTGAATTAAATCACAGAGCAACAGTATATTTGCAACATAGTGCCTGGGAAAAAAACAAAAAAAACAAAAACATTGTTTTGGTGGAATACTGTACTGTGTCACACTATTGAAAGAAACAGGGAGAGCCAATAAGAAAGAACACCAATTAATAAACAATGTATTTTGTCAAAATGAACATTGTTCAGTGTGTAGTGAGACTGTGATTGTTTCATGTTCCAAGACGGGTTTCCCAACCGTAGCACAAAGGGGAATGCAAATTTTGCTAATGTGCAAGTCACATTAAGCATTTTTGATCCTTCCATCTGAAACAAATTGACTCTGAATTAAAAAAATGTGTCACCTTCTCCCAAAATGTTCCCAATACTTCCCTTTATTTTTTCACATTTGAGTTTAAAGTTCCATATTGGGGAGGAAATCATGATTTACAGCTCCACTTGAATCACATTTGTTTGTAACTATCAATCTCCACGCTCTGTCATGAGTGGGTGGAAGAGATAACAAGTGAATTTCAAAGTGTTCCTCATATCTATTGTGCACTTCAATGCTGCTTGGATGCGTTCTCAGTCATGAAAATAAAATATGTAAAATGGCACTTTTCGACAACTTCTTGGCATGTTGCTCACTCACAGTTCTCTCCTAACTGCTCAGTGCGTTTTGTCAAAGCAAACACCTCCTGAGCACAATTTGAACATCGAACAGCTGGCATTTTCAAATTGCCTGTTGTTGACTACTATCATCAGGATCTCCTTGTTAGTAAACTGCACGATGTTGAGGGACCACACTACCTGAAGAGCTTATGAAATTAACGTGTTTATATTATAAAGTGGGAAAACAGTGGTTCCAGTGAAGGTCCACACAACAGCTGTTTCACCCGGGGAGGAAAGAGACAGTAAAAGACGATGGATCACATATGCACGCATACACAAACACACACACATAAACAGTGGTCGTCTCTCAGGCCCAAACCTGCAATGAGGAGCACAAGCCAACACCACAGGCTGAAATAATAGCACACACAGCTGTCTCCAATTTTTCACTAAATTAATGTGCAAATGGGGGTGGTGAAATTTTGATCCAGGAAAGAGACAAGCAGGCAAGCAAAATAAGAGCACATATTTTAAATCGTAGCTGTAATTCATAGATACTCAAAATGCATATAAAACCAATTATCATCAGAGATCACAATCTCTTCATGCTTTTCAAAATTTAATGACACATTAAAATCAGAATTCTGTTCAGTTTGTCCAGCAATAAAATATGAAAAGGCAGAAAGTGTCTCACTCTCTCTGTTACCTTATCTCTGTTGCTATTTTACGTTCACTCAGTAACACACAGACGCTGAATTTCCTTCCTCGTGGGAGGGGTTGTATTGAATGATAGATGACTCCTACTAAAAAGCTTGCTAAATTTAGAGCTATGCTGCACTGATGGGCTCCAAAGAGCATCATGCACACACGTAGACATCCACCACCTTTGGGCAAGTCTGTTTGAAGTACATGCAGCATCGAGACCTGTTTCAGCTCCTGTCTGTCTGCCTGAGCCTCGCTGTCCTTCCACACATGAAGCTGGCCACTGCTCTGAAGGATTAATCTCCTAAAAATGTTTTTCTGTGTGTTTTGGGCTACCATCTGACTCCCGGGAAGGGCTTGCATCTCACTGTTTACTTTGCTCAGGGCTAAGATCTCACAGCTTCACTCACAAATACTGACTGTTGTCCCACTCCCGCTCAACAGAGATAGAGTGACATATGTGATCATCTATGCCACTCTACCTGTGAAATTGTACCAAGTGCACCATACCATCCCTCTATGTCAAAATCCCTCAGCATACAGTTCATTGTAGCCCATTTCCTCACCGATCACATTCACGTCAAACCCTATGTGCCTACTGAGAAGAACTGTCCCTGGATTTTTTTTGGTATTGATTGGCAGTTATGCAAATGTCCTTGTTTGTATTCGTGTGGAGGATAGTATTGACAACAGAAATCAATAAGCACTGAAAGATGAAAGGGGAGAAAGCGAGGACAAAGGTAGCAGAGAAACTGAGGAGGCATAGCAAAGGTAAATTAACTAAAAAAAAAATCACCTCAGGGCATAGGATCGAAAGACAAAAACTGTTGAATAGACGATGGAGGTAACAAAGGAAAGAAATGACAGCTAGAGCTCCCAGTGGGTGAGCCTTATACCAGTATGTTATATATTAACAGAAAAGAAACAGACAATAAACAATAGAACAAGTCTTATTTCTTGACTGCATATCTGTGCAATCTGCCTGCGAGATTTGGCAGGCAAGACGCACATCGACGTACAAGATGATGGACAGGCCTGAGATCAATTTAGTCATGCAGGGTGCAAGGAGACATAATAACGTGCAAAATAATCTAATAAGTGTAATAGGAGTAAGCAGTTACCCATTCCAAACCTTGCAGTATGATACAGTATCACTCATGCATCACAGACAACATTATCTTCTCTTTTCATATTCTGCCGAGGCATCTTTTCACCCTCCGCTATCACAGTCTGCTTGGCAAATGAAATCAGCCTTTATTAAAAAATACACTTTCCAATAGCCTGTTCCATGCAGTTTTCCATCAATTTTATTTCTTTCACATCCGTGGATAATATTAGCTCCCCTTTATGAGAGTGGGAAGTACTGTAGGTCTTAGATAGGTGGAATTGTGCTCCATATAAATGACAGGGGTGGAAGAGCAATGACTGTTATTACCTTGCTGACAGGGATTGTGTGGAATTTTGTGTGTGTAAGGTTAGAATGGGTGTTAGCAATGTAGCAATGTCCTGAAGTTATTTGTGCGAATGTGACAGCATTACACCATGTATTTGTGGTGATTTCTTACTTTTTCCATCCAGTTGTTCTCAAATCCATGTCAGCCCTTACAGCATTTTCATACCTTCAGTTTGTTTGCTCGGGCCCCAGTCACTTGACAAGTTTGTAAACTTCCTCACGGTTTCTTGTCACACAGAGAATAATTCAAGCAAGATGAACTGCATCATTGAACACCCCATGATTATGTTTACTCTGTTTATTGGGCAGAGTGTGTCTGTGCAAAGAAAGTAAGTAAATCCAGAAAGAATGCCCAGGACAAGTGAATATTTGTGTAACAGATTTTCTTGTTGTGGTTCACCCAGATGTGACTGCACACCTGCCCAAGCAAATTGCACAGAATTACCATAATTTGATTCAAACAAGTCACTCCATTCTTTGGGTTTACATATGTGTGGGTATCTCCCATATTTAAGTTGCAGTGTGTGCAATTTAGAGGCATCTGCTGGTGGAAGTCTCAAACTGCAAAAACTCATTCCTCCCAAGTGGGTTGAAGATCATACAGCAGCTGAAAAATGTGAAGACCCTCAGCAGAGTCAGTGTTTTTGTACAAACATGGGGAATCTGTAGAGGCCCCTCCCCCTGCAGATATAAGGTGCTTATTCTGAGGTCACAAAAACGCAATAAAATTTAAATATACATTAGTGTACAATGGAACCCCGGGTTACGAGTGCTTTGGTATTAAAATTTTTCAGGTTACGAGGAAGACATCAGGCGAAATTTTGTACTGGCCCACGAGCAAAAACTCGGGTTGCAAGTACAATAGTTCACGCGAGGAGTGTGAGTTACTCACTGATCGACTGGAAAGGTAGATGTGAAACTCGCACTGTATTGTGCTTCATATTTGTGCCTTTTTCCCCCTGAAATAATGTTTCGTTTTGTGTCTTTTCATCATGGGACCTAAGAAGGATGCTAGTGGTGAGTGTCAGCTTTAAGAGCGTAAGCTACTGTGTGTTGCAGCTTTACGTCACTGAGACACTTTACGGCAGCGGCCGCTTTACAGCTGTGAGAGTTAGAAGCCGCATCTTGTCATGTGTTATTCCCTGCCTGTTTATGCCCAGAGTTTGCGCATTAAAGCAGTGTTATAAAAGTAAAACCACCCCTCAATCATTCTACAGTGAAAAGAAAACCCGTAATAGGTAACATGTCATTATAAATGATTTTTTCCTCTTCAGATAATTAATGTAACTTCCTTTTCAAATAATAATAATGAATGAACATTCATTTCCAGATACCTTATGTGCACGTACAGGTGTGTCTACTGTATATGGGAGTTTTCTTGGGTCTTGGAACAGAGTAATTGGTTTTACATGTATTTTTATGGGAAAACCGGTCCCGGCTCACAAGTTTTTTGTTTCATGAGCTTGATCCCGGAACGGATTAATCTCATAGCCTGGGGTTCCACTGTAGTTTTATGCAAGTAGATCCCACTAAATATTACACACTGCACCTTTAATTACATATTTTATTAAAAACCTTTTGAATGTTCTGTAATACTGCGCCATTTTTTAGCAGTTAAAGACAAACAAATAAATATATAAATAAACTAAAGCTGACAAAAACATAACCTCCTTGGCAGAGGTAATGAAAAACCATATGAAATGAATAAACAGCAACAGTGTAATAAGAGCCAGCAGTTACTGTACCTACACTTTGTCTTTTTACCGCAAATGAACAAAATAAGGAATAAATTAACAAAATGAACAAAATAATGAACTAAATACTCAAGAAAATGAGCCAAACAATGAAATAGAAAAAAATAAGAAAAAAACTAAATGGTCCACAGAATTTACAACATTAGGCACAAGATGAACAAAGTAATCAATAATGAATGAAACAAAATGAAAAGCCATGATCAAAACATGAAGCAAATGACACAAGAAACACATGAGAAAAAATTAAGCAAGAATGAATCAAGATAATGAATGAAAGCCTGTTTTTCCAGTATAAGTAGCTGCTTTGGTTTCTGTTTAGCAGACATTTTCACACATTTCAACAGGCCCTGTATGTGAGCACCGGCATGTTAGTGAGTATCTGAGAAATTAAAGACCTTTTGAAATCGTTTCGGTGTAAAGGGGGGAACCAAAGCCAAATAAAAGAAAATAACAGCACAGTAAAAGCTGCTGTTCTCGACCATTCATCATATTAATCTGGACCAAATGGGTTCCCTGTTCTTCCAGCAAATCTATCCCTTTACCCATCGCCCTTTAGACCCTCTTACTTTCTCTTTTCTTCCTCACAGAGCCTCCACTTTGACTTTCTGCCTACACAAATAGTTTTTAAGAAAGAAAGTTTATGTGCAGTTTTGCTCCGGTTAGAGCACTTCCTGGATTGAGGGTGACTGTCTGAAAAAACAGAGGAGATTTATTATCCGTATCTCACACTGATCTAAAGGGTGATGCTGAAAAGGGTGAGAAAGAGAGATGAATTGAAGACAAAGTGTAGACAGAGAGCTGGTGGAATAAGTGAGCCCGGTAGAGGGCTGTTAGATTTGGTGTAGGAGGGTTGGCGGGTGCACATATTGTCAGGGTTAAGGTAATCAAAGCGAGGCGTTTGATGGATGTTATGTGGCAGGAGGCGAGATGGCACATTGTTTCTCCCTAGACTGGCTCCCTTTTCAGCACTGATAAAGGTCTATGGCTACTTTCACCACTGCTTGGTTTGTACTGACAGTTTAAACCTGTGGGACCGTGTTTTCTCTCCTATGATGTCGCTGTTGTCTCACACTCTGTTCCTCTGCCTCGGTTACACAGCTCTTGTCCATCACGTTCTTGCTATAAAGTACAGGGCACGGCTTCAGGAGGCAGTGATTCACAGCCCGATGTAACAAACAAATCCAGCATCCATTAATAATGCATCCAGGCCTTACAGGAAATCGGCACTTTTACCTCCTTAGCAACCAAAACATACAGTACCTGCATATGCTACCGCCCACTGCCAGGATTCAGCAGCGGAGATAAGACTTATCTGTCCCAGAATCAGAATCTTAACTTTCACTTCACCTTTATTGACAAAATCTGATGTTGCTGGGAATGAGGTTGTGGTTTTACCTGTATTTTTCAAGGTACCAGCCCAGCATACATTTCTACAAGATATTGGAAAATGCAGTGATCTGGATGGATTCTGACGATGCCAGAGCAGCAAATGCATTTTACTTAACAGTTTACTATCTAAAATATTGATGTGATGCTTTTGTTTTGTTTATTTTACACTTTGTTGCAGTGTTTCATGCGATTGTCTTTTGAAAATCAAGTACTGAATCCACTGCACAGCACTGCTTATTCATTTTTGTAGTTACAGTAAATAAACCTTTCCCTACAGGCAGTAGGAGGTAGAGCAAACAGAAACAGTGCTCAGGTAAAAGTACTGTTACTTTATGATTTGAATGCCTCAAGTAGAAGTAGAAATACTCACAAAAATAAGTACTTGAGGAAGAGCATAAAGGTTTGTCATACAAAACTGAGATGTAGAATTGGTTGCATTTATTTTTGTTCTGTTTATTGGTTATTGCAATCATTTTTCCTCATTCTCTTGTGCATTTTGCTGATTTTTGTTCAGTTTTATTGGCTATCTTGATCATTTTACAATTTTTTGGGATTTTTTAAATTTTTGCACATTTGTTTATGTATTTTTTATTTTATTTTTAATGATGTTGGTTATATAGTACATTTAATTTACTTGATTATTTATTTATTATTTTTGCTCATGTTGTGCATTTTACTGAATTTTGCTTAGGTTAATTTATAATGTGATCATGTTTCAATTTACTTGATTTTTGGTGACCTTATTTTGTTGTGTTTTTGATTTTGTACAATTTAATTAATTTGATTATTTTTTCTTTACTTCTGCTCATTTAGTTGTCTATTTTGTTCACTTTTGAATTATTTTTGATTATATTGACTTGATTTTTTGTTTAATTTCTCCTTTTTCTGTTGATTTATTGTATTCTTTATTCATTTTGCTCATTTTGTTGCTTAGTTTGTCAATTATTTCTAATTTGCTTGATTATTTTGTTCATTTTGTGTTCATTTGTTGGGTCTATTTTGAACGGATTCTTTACCATTGTGACATAGGGTTAAGTTCAACATTTGTCCTTATAACGCCTGGAATAACACTGAGACAATGGCGCCAAAAAACATAGGTTCTCTCAAACCACAAAGTTTGATCCAGATATGGGCAATATTCTGGATATAGTGATCCAGGTTTATATTAGGGATATACTGATTATTGGCTGGGCCGATTATCAGTGCCGATATTCAGCATTTTGACGCATATTGGCATCAGACGAGAAGAGATCAATTTAAAACTGAGTTATTTTGGCTCTGATGCAGCCGCAACTCTGCCTGTAGTCACTACTCTCTCTCCAGCATTGTCCCACCCACAGCACCATCTGATTGGTTACACGCAGAGCACGGGTAACAGCCAATCAGCAGTGAAAGCTGTGCCCCATACCAATAATATCAATATGGAAATAGTCTGTGATAGTATCTCCGATTGCTATTGTACTATTTTTTCAGCTATAGTACCATTAATCGTTACTAATGTAGCTGAGCATTATGGAGGCATTTATACTTTAAGTGACCTCATAATGTGGAAGTTAACCAAAAAATCACTCTCGGCATTAGAACGAAAGAAACTATAAAATACCTAGTAGCAGTAATGTAACAGCCTACTTTTGAATGACAGGGTCCCTGCTATCACATGTTGTTAAAATATAGCATGTACTTAATACAGGGTACCAAAATGCTGTAATAAATTAAACATTACTGTGGAAAACTTCAGGGATCTATTATTTATTCAAATTTTCATTTAACTTTATAAGACATGCAGCTGAGCCTGGCAGCTCCCTGCACTTTTTGTTAGAATTTTAAAACAAAAATGTCTATGGTCTAAGATAAAAAAAAAAAACCTGTTGCAAATCTGAAAAAAGCTGTTTAATAAACACATTCTTAAAGGCATTTAAAAAGTCAAGGGATGGAGTTTGTATCATCAAAAATTTTCACTTTTACTGCAAATGAATATCGCCTCCAAATACTGGTTATCGGGCTCTTTGACTACTAATAATCAGTATCGGCCCTGAAAAAAACATATTGGTCTATCTCTAACTTATACTTGCAGGGGTTGAGGAAAAATTAGCTACTATAAGGAAGTAGAAAAAGCTATAGGCATGAAACTGACACCAAATCGTAGTGGAAAGTCTGCTGAATCATTAATTTGCCCATGGATTGGACAAGTTGTCAACATTTATGGAGTTACACACTGTAGATCCAGACAAAAACCACCATTATGTAGCTTTGGTGTCTTGGCTGTTTCTTGTTAGTTGTTTCACACATAGTATATTAAACGTGTAATTGTCCCAGAATGGCAACTATGTGAATAATGTATAATTTGCCACCTTTTCTCTACACTATTTCTAATAGGCAGTGGAACATTTGTAGATTGTTGTGAAAACATGACTAGACTTTAGAATTAGTATTTGGTTTGTCCAGTCTATTTTTTATGTTCAGGACTCTGCAGACAAGAGTACTGCAATGGATGCCAAATGGAAAAAAGAATAAGGAGATGAAGTCCATTATGAGCTCTTGTAGCAAGATGGCAGTGCAACATGACGGGTTATGTGGAAGGACTCCCTCCCTTTGTAGCAGTGATGTGCAGATTACAGCTTTATCCATAGTGCCGTGGTTAATCCATGGATCAGGACAAGTCATAAAAATTAACATGATTACTAGGGGTTTTGGGCGGGTGAAGTAATGGATTATCAAAGGGGGGAAATAATTACTCTATGGTAACAAGTAATGGACATTAATTAAACTGTTCCACATATTTTCTGATGTTGCTGCTTCTTTTCAGCTTCTTCACAGTTCTCTTTGCATTTTCATTATGAATTTGTTATACCTGTTAGATCTGTATGCAGGTAAGTTATCCAGATTAATTAAAAAGCATGTTAATTTTTGATAAGATCTGCTTGACCACATAGTAGTAGGAGTAGTAGTCTGGTTCACACTGTATGGGGATTTTGGAAGATGTACATGTGATCTGTATAGTGTGCTCACATCTACAGCCACATTATTGCAAATGTAAATGTAAAGGCAAGATCTGACTTTTCATTATTTAGACACTCTGAATCCAAATCACGTTTTAAATACCAGGTTAAATGGCCTGTACAGTATGTTACGTGTTCAAGGTTTGTGCTTTTTGTGCCTCATACCTCAATAATGCTTCACACTCCACAAAGTCCTCCTTCTTCACAAGTGCTTTTACAGTATTCTTTAAATGACAGCTTCATCTCATGATGCATTTGTGAATGTCACTGAAAAAAATGAACATGTTGTCCAGCAATGTTTTATTAACATGTTGACTCCCAGCATTTATCCCTTGCAATTGGAAATGTTAGATAAACATGCATTTTCTTCTTTCCCTTCCGGCTGTTCCCTTCAGGCGTCGCCACAGAAAATCATCTGCCTCCATCTCACCCTATCCTCTGCATCTTCTTCTCTCAAACCAACTACCTTCATGTCCTCCTTCACCA
>JAQQAE010006453.1:0-16680 GCA_029823295.1 Pseudamia nigra
TACAGCAGTGTAGATGGAAAGAGGGGTGGGGGGTGGGGGGGATTGGGGGGTCTTATAAACATGACTAAATCAGATGAGAGCATCCTGACTGAAATGGGAATAAGAACAAGAACATATCAAGAAGCTGAATTTAGGAACTACTAAAAGTTCAAAGTGAAAAGTTTCATAGAACTGAAGGCAAATGCAGACCTGAAGATTGAATGTACGTACTGTATGTAAAGTGCAGAGTGTAAAGTGTACGGTGTCAGGCCAGTCCAGGCTTTCATCAGAGCTTTCAAAGCCCAGGGGAGGAAGCTGTTTTTCAGTCTGTCCGTCCACGGCCTCATGACCCTGAGGCTGCCAGACGGGAGGGCATCACAAAGAAATTGTTGAGGGTGTGTGCAGTCAGACCTAATGGAGAATGGTCAGACTGTTTGAAGATGACGGAAAAGCAACAGTAATTCAAATAGCCGCTGGTTACAACTGAATAATGCAGAAGAGCATCTGTGGGTGTACATCACACCTTCAAACCACCTAAATGGAAATGATTTTGATGATTTTAAACACTGTTTTCCATCAAACACAGAGAAAAATACTATATGACTTGGTTAAGATTTATTTTGCTAGTCTTCTTTGTTTGTTTACATGATTATTTTCTCATTTTATTGTGTATTTTATTGACTTTTGTTCAATTTTGGTTCTTATTTTCAATTTAACGGATAGTTTTATAATTCTTTGCTCATTTGTTTTGTATTCAGTTCATTTTCTGTTTATTTTTTTAGATTTTTTTGTTCATTTTGTTTCCTTTTTAACTTACTTGATTATGTTGTTCATTTTTGCTTTTATGATTTTGTTCATTTGTTATTTATTTTTGTCAAATTTGTTCCTGTTAGTTAATGTACGTTATGATTTTTGTTTAAGTCTTGTTTATTTTGCTCATTTTTTAAAAATTTTGCTGATTACTTTGTGCATTTTTGATCTTGTTTATCTCTTTCATTTCTGTTAATTTACTCGATTATTTAGTTAATATTGTGCTCATTTACCTGCTTTCATTTTCTTTTTCTGTCATGGTCATTTTCCTCCTACTCTCTGACCTTTAGCACAATGTAACTGAGTAAGAGTACATGCTATTCTGAAAATAAACCACTCTCACAAGTATTTTGTTAAAAACTACTCAAGCACATGTAATAGAGTAAAGCATTGGAGTATGAGCACATCAGAAGCCACCTCTGCTCCGCATCCAGCACACTCCACTGCATTAGATCCCACATGTTGATGGTGTTATATAAAACACCGTGGCTGTGTTATATATCACACGGTAACATTTATAGAGACGCCGTGAGATAATGCCATGACTATGTAAAACATTAAAAGCCTAATCTGTCACGCTTTACATTAAAATGGCATTTGATTTATGTGATTTACTGAATATGTTTATGGAAATCCATAACCCTTAACCTCACCTGTCTGTAAACACGTCTGTAAAGCTCGTCAGTCCGTGTGGGACGAAGAGGAATTCATCCATGTGTTTAATATATATCATCCATGTTGCATGCATTTGAAGCATAAAATATGTCTTTAAATCTGGAATGAAATACATCACAAGGTTATACACTCACTAGCCATTTTATTAGGTACATCTGGTCATTTGTACGTTAACACAAATAACTAATTAGCTGATCACATGGCAGGACTCGATGTATTTAGGCATATAGACATGGTCAACACAACTTCCTGAAGTTTAAACTGAGCATCAGGATGGAGAAGAAAGACCGGATGATCTACTGGAATTTTCACACACAGCTACAGTGTCTCTAGGGTTTACAGAGAATGGTCTGTAACAGAGAGAATATCCAGTGAGTCAGGTTGAAAATACCTTGTTGATGCCAGAGGTTAGAGGAGAAGAGTCAGTTCTGAGATGATAGGAAGGCAACAGGAACTCAAATGGCCTCTGGTTACAGCCAAGGTATGCAGAACACCATCTCTGAATGCACAACATGTTGAACCTTGATGCAGATGGACAACACCAGCACTCCAGTCAGTTAACAAAATTCATGCAGGCTCACTGTTACAGTGAGGGCCAGCTAGCTTAGCTAGGAGTCCATCCTCTAAGCTCCCAAGACAACCCCCCATAACTAAATCCTGTCACCAGACTATGTGTTTGTACAGAGCTTGAGTTATGGTCTATAATAGCCCTGGGTGATGTGTTTTGCCCCTAAACTGTAAGTATCCCTTCGATAGCTCAGTTGGTAGAGCGGAGGACTGTAGAGGCGCAGCTCATGGCGGACATCCTTAGGTCGCTGGTTCGAATCCGGCTCGAAGGAGACAAGCTTTTGGGCAGCTGTGGCTCAGTTGGTAGAGCAGGTTGTCCATGAACCGAAGGGTTAGCGGTTCCATCCACAGCTTCTCATATCCAGAGGCCGAAGAGTCCTTGAGCAAGACACTGAACCCCACATTGCTCCCAGTGTGTGAATGTGTGAATGGGTGAATGTAACGCACTTTGAGTGCATTGACCATATAACTGGACAAAGTGATTGTGATGTCACCCATTAGTTTCTGAAGGCCCATTTTGAGGCCAATCAGGTTGTCACTTCCTGGATGGCATGTTGGAGCCAAAAACAGGATGCAACCATATTTGGACGAATGGCAGCAGGGCTTATGAAACACTCATGCCAGGGAACTCGTGGGAAAGCTAGCATTAGCCGCTAGCTTCCTGATGTGGTAAAACGTCACCACGCAGTATCAAACAAAATCATATCACAGTGTTGTTAGTGTAAACATTTACCACAGCTGCAGTCGAATGTATGTCATGTATAACTATGAACATATTGAATAAATAGAAGATGTGAAGGTCTGAATTGGTCTGACTTTGCTATAGTGAGCTGCTGCTACAGGACAGTGACATGTCAATCAAACCCCAGCATGGCAGTCATTTGTTGAATTATTTGCTGTAATATCTTACGAAGCAAAAAGTTAAAAATGGACCATCACGTTACTTATTAGAGGGTCCAAATAAAATGTTTGAGACCATAATGACCCATGAAAAAAATGTATTTGCTTAGTATTTTCAGCTAGAAGCCACATGTATCTTTAAAAAAAGCTTCTTGGAGTCAGACGATCAGACGGTCTGTAGGCCTCTACGGTTCAGCTCCCTCAGCTCTGCTTCCTCTCTGAGCTGCTCACGGCGTTTTTCCTCTCCTTCTGGTCTGTTTCACAGCTGCTTTAACACCTCTCCTTCCCACAGCTGTCTCCAATGCAGGCTAATGACAGAGAGCTTACAAACCACGCCCACATCCTCCAAATATGTGTCAATCAGTGACTCCCTGAGCTGAAAACCATGCTCCAGTCTCGATTTCTGCTGCCTCATTCAGATGGTAGGGTCAGAATTTGGTGCAAACAATATGAAACCAGGGATCCATCCTGCTTTGTATCAATGGTTCATACTGGTGGTGGTGTAATGGTGTGGGGGATATTTTCTTGGAGCACTTTGACCCCCTTAGTATCAACTGAGCATGGTCACAGTCTACCTGAGTATTACTGTCAACCATGTCCATCCCCTTATAACCACCGTGTACCATCCTCTGCAGGAAAATGCCCCATGTCACAAAGCGTAAATCCGTTTTATGAACATGACAATGAGTTCACTGTCCTCTGGTGGCCTCCACAGTCACCAGATCTCAATCCAGTAGGATGTGGTGGAACGGGTGAGTGGTAGTCAACAAATCTTCAGCAACTGTGTGATCTTATCATGTCAATATGGACCAAAATTTATGAGGAATGTTTGAAACACCTTGTTGAATCTATGGCATGAAGAACTAAGGCAGCTCTGAAGCTAAAAGGGTCCTGCTTGGATGGGGTGGATTGGTCTTCCTAATAAATAAAATGCATATTTGAAATGTAAAATTTGTGTCATAAGACTGTATGACAAATCTTATTAATTGTTAGCTTCATTTTGCTCATTACTGTCCATTTTCATGAATATGTTGGTAACAGTATATTTTTTGTAGATTATTTTTGATCATTTTTGTTCATTGTATTGTTGCTGTTCTATTCACTTTTGTTCATTCCATGGTCCTTTTATATTTCATTCATTTTTGTTTGTTTTCTTGATTAAGCTGTTTTTCTTCATTCATTTAATTTATTATTTTGTGCATTTTTTGCTTATTTTTGTTAATTTTGATGACATTTTGCTAATTTCCTTGATTATTTTCTTCTGGTTTTTTATGCTCTGTTAAATGTGTTTATTATTTTGCTCCTTTTGTTTATTATTTTGTTCAGTTTTGTGTTTATTCTGTTTACATTTCATTCATTTTTCTTCTGTTGTTCATTTCTTTGGTCGTTTCGTTAATTATTGCATTCCGTGCACTTTGTCGATTCGCTATTCATTTTGTTAATTGTTCATTAGTGTTGTGAAGGCCAGCGTGCTTTTTTCTGCATCTTGAGCCTAAAAACAGTGCAAATCATTCCTCAAGTCTTGTCTATGTGTGTGTGTGTGTGTGTGTGTGTGTGTGTGTGTGTGTGAGTGCAGTAAAAGCCTGTCATTGAGCTTAAACACAACATTGTACATAAACACTGTGACAGATTTTAGATTCAGTGAGCTTCAGAAGGCTGCAGCCGTGAAAGAGAGGGTCTGCAGCTAAAGAGGCAGATATTTCCCCGAGGAGCCGCTGGAAACCCGAACAACGCTAAAAGTTGATTGATTGTTGAACTTAAATTCATCAGGTACAAACAAGCCTCCAAATGAATGATAATGTAGCGGTGCTCCTGCTCGCTGCGTAAATAGGCAGCTGTTTGGTAACCGCTTTTCCATATTAAGCTTGTAAGTGTCAAAGATGTGTTTTTGTCTCATTTATCTGCCTTCAAGGGGGAAATATATTCAAATTCCAATTTTAATCTAGTGCTAAATTGAGAATAAACATTTTATATCTGCTGGCAGCAGGTCAATTTGCTTTGTCACAATAGACAAAATACACGTGTGTTTTAACTCACGTAAATACAAAATTCAGCTTTTGAATGATGATTTAATTAATTCAGGTAAAAGTTTAATAAAGTAGGGAAAGTATTTCTATTCATTTTCTCGATCATTTTGTACATCTTTGCCAATTCAATCATTATTCTCTTTATTTTTTTCTCAGTTTTTCAATGACTTTGTCACATTTAATTTATTCAATTGATTATTTTATTTTATTTTCATTTTTTGTCATTGACTTATTTTTTTTGTTCATTCTTCTTCACTTTCTGGATTCTTTTATTTGTTTCTTTTCATTTTCTTCATTAATTTGTTTGATTTTGTTTTTTTATTTATTTACTGTAGGTTTTTGTAATTTTCTTGATTTTTTTTGTTAATTTTGACTCATTTTCTTGATTTCCTTTTTTATTCATTCTCATGGTTGTTTAGTTAATTTTTGATCATTTTATAAATTATTTTTTTCTGGCTGCGTTGTTAGCTGTATTACTTGACAATTTTGTTCATGTTCACACAATTTCTTGATTATCTTTGTCAATTTTTTTCATTTTCTTGATTTTTTAATTTCTACTAAATTTTTCAATGATTTTGTTCATGTTTCTCATTTATTTGATTATTTTGTTTATATTTACTCATTTTATTGATTATTTTGCCAAATGTTTTGACTATCTTCTTTATTTTTACTCATTTTCATGATTATTTGGTTCATCTTTACTCATTTTATCAATCATTTTGCTCATTTTTTGACTGTTTTGTTCATTTTTACTCACTTTCACAATTATTTGGTTAATTTTTACTCGTTTTATTACTTTGTTCATTTTCATGACTATTTTGACAACCCTTATTCATTTCCTTGATTATTTTCTTCATTTCATTACTCATCTCCACCAATATTTTTTTTTTTCTTAACTTAACAGAAGAAGCTGGTTAGAGCTTACAATGATGCTTTTATTCCCAGTGTGTCTTGTTAGGCTAAACGCTTCAAATCCATCATAAAAGCCCTGAATTAATCTGGTTCATTTGAATGGGATAATAAACCTTGTGTAATAGGCATTGTATGGAAATGAGTGGCAGCTCGTCTCGGCCTCCGCTGTAGGTATGAGTTAGAGCGACGACAAAGCGGGAGCGACAGGGAACATATGTGCTCGTGTGCTGATGTGTTCGCCCCAAAGTGTGCACATGGTTTTGTTTATGGATTTGTGACTCCAGCAGGGGGAGAGAACGGGATACGGTTTTGTCTGGTGTGATCCAGTCCCAGCTGTGTCTCATTAACTGCTGTCATTTTAATCCTCTTAGTCAAATCCCATAATTTCGTCCATCAACAAAAACATAGGCAACAGGGCCATGATTAAGCCCCTTTTCAAAAATCGAAGGAAGTCTCCATCGGTGGTTCTCGACTGGTCCCACTTGGTGACCCACATTTTCCGAGAGAGAGAGATCCACTTTTACTGAGTTCAAACGTGTAGCTTTTACGTGTGGGTGTAATCTGAGTATACTCCGAACAAGCATATTTCCATCAGTGCATTCAAACTCAGTCAGAGGAATATGAAAAATAAAGAGTAATAATGAAAATAAAAGAAATTAACCAAAAAAAGTAACCATGAAAATGAAGAAACTATCCACAACATGAGCAACACAATGAAGACAATGAACCAAATGATAAAAATGTACTAAAATGAACAGAATAATCAGAAAAAGAAACATAATATCTACAGAGTGAGCAAAGACAATGCAGAGAAGTGATTTAAATAGTGAAGAACATGAAGGGAAATGAACAAAAGCAAACAATAAAATGCACAAATATGAGTAAAATAAACGAAATGAACAAAAATGAAAGAAGAAAATTGGTCAAAATAATTTAAAATAGAACAATAATGAGTAAAATCATCCCCAGAAAAGAACAAAAATTGAAATAAATATGCAAGGAAATGCACAAAAGTGAGCAAAAAATAATGTGAAATGTATAAAATTTAAAAGAAAGTGCACAAAGATCAGGGAGATAATAAAGAAAAAGTAAATAAAAATGATGACAAATAAATTTCCAAATTGACAATGAACAAAAATTGAACAAAACCAATGAAAAAGTAAAGAAATCATTAAAATGGTGCACAATAATCACAAAGATGGACAAAAATATGCAAAATTATCAGAACAATAAAAGGAAATGAACAAAATAAATAAGGAAATACTGTGTGTGAAAATAAATCAGTCATAGTTAAAAACAATGAACAAGGTAGAGTAGCATAATGCTGAAAATGAGCAAAATTAAAGAAGGTTTTGCAAAATAAGACAGGAAAAAATGCAAAATAAGCAAAAACAAACTACATACTGTATGAGCATGCACACGTATGGACAAAAAATGAGTTCACTGAAATGAACACAGGTGAGGAAAATAAATAAATACACAAAAAACATGCATGAATATGTATGCACAAAATAAGTAATGCATCAACAAAATAGTCAAGAAAATTAACAAAAATGACTATATTAAACAAGACAGTCAACAAAATAAACAATAAAATTGACAAAGCTATAATCCAGAAAATGCACAAAAGTAAACAAATATTATCAAAATGAATTATAATTATTTATATACACCAGAAAATATACAACTATCAACACAATAGTCAAAAAAATGAAGAAAATAAACCAGAAAATGCAGAAAATACAAAGCAGAACAGGATGAAAATGAACCAAAATTAACAAAATGAACCAGAAAATGCATAAAATATAAAGCAGAACATGATGAAAATGAACAAAAATGAACAAAATAAACCAGAAAATGCATAAAATATAAAGCAGAACAGCATGAAAATGAACCAAAATGAAAAAATAAGCCAGAAAATGCAGAAAATATAAAGCAGAACATGATGAAAATGAACAAAAATGAACAAAATAAACCAGAAAATGCATAAAAAATATAAAGCAGAACAGCATGAAAATGAACCAAAATGAAAAAATAAACCACAAGATGCATAAGATGGGCGATACGGTGGTGCAGTGGGTAGCACTCGTGCCTCACAGTTAGAAGGTCCTGGGTTCAATCCCAGCACCGGGTGGTGGGGTCTTTCTGTGTGGAGTTTGCGTGTCTGCGTGGGTTCTCTCCAGGTTCTCCGGCTTCCTCCCACAACCAAAAACATGCATCGGTGAATTGGTCACTCTAAATTGTCCATAGGCATGAATGTGAGTGTGAATGGTTGTCTGTCAAAATGGTCTTCGTCCCCCTGTACGTGGTGGCGTGCATTGTCTGGTCACTGTCAGTCTAGAGGTAATCGGCGATTATGATTGGCGCTATACAAATAAAGATTGATTGATTGATAAAGCAGAACAAGATGGAAATGAACCAAAATGACTATATGAAAAAACAATTAACACAATAAAATGGACAAAGCTGCAATCCAGGAAAAGCACAAAAGTAAACAGAATAGTCAAGAAAATGAACAAATAAACAAGGAAATGCATAAAATATAAAGCAGAACAGGATGAAAATGAACCAAAATGAACAAAATAAAGCATAAAATGCACCCAAATAAGCGAATGTGAAAACAATAAAGTACATGTAGAGATGTTGTTGATTTATTTGTAATTTCACCGCACACAGCCCACCCCGTGACCCTTTTGGATCCCAACCAACCAGTTGAGAGCCTGCTTTTATGTAAATCACACGCGGATGTTTTCCGTTAAATTTCCGCCGAACGCTCGCTGCAAAGCTGCCGTTAATCTGGTTTGGACTCTGCAGAATTCTGGGAGCTGAAAGGATTTGTTGTTCGTAGCGGTCTTCTGTTCATCTGCAACATCTCTGGGGAGCGCGAGCAGTTCAGCTACGTTACTGGATTCCTGCAGTCAAATTCTCCTTTACCCATGTGGATTTATTTGAAAATGTATGACTGATTCACTGTATGCCTCCCTGTGGCCCGACAGTCCTCTCCCCACCATGATGAAAGCTATTTTCTCCTTCTTTCCCCACACTGACAGCTGGTGTGTGCGCTCCTCTCCACCAACACTTCAGCTCAGACCAGCTCTATGTATAGATCGCCGTCATTGAGAAAGCCTATTTCACTGACTCTTGCCGCTATGAATGTAAGCGTAAGAGTCTGCCAGGCTTTATATTCACTACAACTGCTTCTTGCTCTCTAAATGAGTCCAATAATGCTGCAATGCGCAAGCTCTTCAGGGTACATAAAATCCAACTTCTTTCGTGATGAGAAACTCGACATGATTGTCCAAATGTCAAGCTGTCCCCCGAGAGGCATTGTAATGTACACACAGCTCGTGGTTGGTTTTAATTGTGACATTTATGAGATGTGGGAGAGCAACATTTGTGCTCGCTTTCTCCTGTGCCAAAGCTACCTAGAGGATTCCTTTTTCCATGAGACTGAATCGTCCATTAATTGTGGGCACAACTGGTGAATCGATCTGTCAGGTAGTATTTTCCTGAGCTGCAAATTAGATTCCCAGAAGCTGTTAGACTAGCTATGAGAGGTCTGCAGCGTGTGTGCCCAGTATATGGTAATACCACACTGTGTTGCCGTAGCTTCCCCATGATTCCTATAAAGTTCAAATCAACACATTGCAATTACCATCTAGTCCTTGGTGTAGTGCAGTCCATAGTGACTGCCTCCACCAGGAGAGTTAGGACAAGCTTCACTGCTTTATTCTCCCGTGTGTCATCCTGGGCTGAAAAACAAGATTAAATTGGTTCTGCTCAACTATTTGCTGTCAGCTAAAAGTAGATGGTTCAGCCTCAGAGAAAAAGGTATCTTGTGAATCTGTGACCAAACACTCACTCAAACAGACAATAGAGGCATGCACACAGCGGCGGGCGCACACGTGGGTTTGCACACTCACGCATACACAAATAAGCAGAGGAAATTCAAAGGCAGATTCAGAAATGCAAAAAAAAAAGAAAAAGCACTCTCAGAGAGATGTCTGCATGCGTGAAACACACATGCTACTGTACAAACACACACATAATAAAACACACAGGCCACACATTAGCAGTATGTCAGAAGTCTGTCATTTCTTGTTTGGAGGATGTAAAGGCAGGGGCCAGATTTGTGACCTTTGTTGTGACTGTGAGGCGTGTTTTTCCCTCTTTGGAGAAGATGATTAATTTCTGTTATTTACATTACTGCCCTGAAGGCTCCTCAATAGGCTTCACACATTTGTCATTTCCACCACACTGTTTTTCAAATGGAAATGAAATAGAATGTACAGCCTCCTGGGTCCGCCTCGCCAAGACTCTTTTAAGCAGAGAGGGAGCAGGAAAAAACTGTATTTGCTCATAATAAAACAGCCAAGTCAACATGGCGCTGCGGCAGTCATACAGAGCGAGAACTCTTTTGGCTCTGGTAAACAACAATATGATCTTGGGGGCTATGAGGTGCTACACTCCCGCCATTTTCACAGTCCTCCTGGTTAATTAGAGCTCTGATTGGATGGGCACAGTCCATAAACCAGCTATAACACTGGTTTACTCCAGCTGCGGAGACATGTGCTGCTTTTTCAACATTGTTTAATAGCCTGCAGGAACCATGACATCCCCAGATGTCTGTGTCTGGATCAGCACGCATATTCACATCTTAGTGAAACACCTAGAAAAATTTATAGCGCCAGTTAAAAGTTTGGACACACCTTCGCTTTATGGTGTATTATGTTTTATGGTTAATACTGGAGACGTCCAAAGTGTCAAGGAACAAATGCAGCATTGTGTTGTGAACAAAAAAGTGTGAACACGGAACAGGTTATATTTTAGGTTGTTCGAAATCGGCACATTTAGCTTTCATGACAGTTTTACACACTTATGTCATTCTCTCATGAGATTCACCTGGAATGGTTTTCAGTTCACAGGTGTGTCTTGTCAACAGTGAATTTGTCCCATTTCTTACCTTCTTAATGTGATTTAGATCATTGTTAGATCATCATCATCATCATCATTTGTCTTGTCCAGAGGAAGGGTGGCTACAGAGCCATTAGCCAAATTACTGCTACTACAACTACTGTACAAATCCACATTATGGCAAGAAACCATGAGTTACTGTAATTGCAGAGAAAATGTTGACACACTGAAAGTTCCTGAGATTTTTCAGACAGACTGACCTCCATTACCCTGTGTGCCAGCGAAGCCCGTGTGTGTGTGTGTGTGTCTGTGTGCATGCGTGTGTGTGTGTGCAGGATAACTGGAGAACACCTGGATGGATTTTCATCAAACTTAGCAGGAATGCTCCTCAGGTGGAT
Source organism: Pseudamia nigra (assembly GCA_029823295.1). Taxonomy (NCBI): domain Eukaryota; kingdom Metazoa; phylum Chordata; class Actinopteri; order Kurtiformes; family Apogonidae; genus Pseudamia; species Pseudamia nigra. The sequence goes on from JAQQAE010006453.1 coordinate 11,183, forward strand.
AGCTGGACGTGATTCACTTCAAATTTCCAATCATATCTCAACAACCATCTGTGCTACAGAAGAGATCTTGGTCTCAAAATATCTACAATATTATGAAGTCATATTCATAGTACCTTTACAATAATATCCCAGCAATCAACGGGGCTGCAGCACAAATTTAAGACACAAAATAACTGGAAAATGATTTGACATTATCTGGTTGAAGTAATGTGAGTCCAAAATGTTGTCATAAAATGACTTCAGATGTGCATCATTCAAAATTATTACTGTCTCTGTGCGTGCACACACACACACACACACACACACACACACACACATATGCATCCACACTCTGACGCTTTTTTTTCTAGTTTATTAAAGTAACACTAAAAGTGGTGTTGACTCTGCACAAGACAACTGATGGTCTAAAGCACATTAAGAAGGTAAGAAATGGTACAAATTAACTCAGCTGGGAACTGAAAACTGTTTCAGGTGAATCTGATGAGAGATTGCTATGAGTGTGCAAAACTGTCTACTTTGGATAATCTAAAATACAAAACATGTTCTGGGTTGTTAAACTGGGTTGTTTTTTGCTTACTACATACATTTTTGAGGAGGAGAATAATAAAAACAAAGAAAAAACAATGAAAGAGAAGGTGTGTCCATACCTTTGACCAACAGTGTATGTTCCTGTTCTTCCTCAGTACCAGCAGTTCAGGGCTTATGTCTTTCACTTCCTGGGAGGTGCCGGTGGAGCGTAGGGAGTGAGAGAATGAAAACGGGGAATTAAATGGAAAGTGAGAAAGACTTGAAGGTGTCCTAAGAGCAGTTTCGCTTTGTGGAAAAGGCAGCGGCTAATCCTCTGAGTGTCATTGCACTCTCTGCATCCTAAATAAGAACCTTCTTTGTAAGGTAAGTACAGGCACTTTCCTAGACGTGACTAACTCTGCCCCTCCCTTCACGCCTCCGGTCCTCACACAGTGTTGGAAAAACAAAAAGGCAACAATCAAACGCACGAGCGTTGCTGCATCATGACCATCATTAGCTCTCACCAATGTAATTAGACTTTTTATGCTGCATGAAAAAAAGCAAAACCACAAAGTCAGTGTTTTCATCATTAGGCACCGCTGAGTTGAGCTGAAATATTCTGATTGGAAAACAGCAGCCTCTGATGGGCCATAAATGAGCTATGGTCATTTATGCTAATCGAAGATACACTCTGCACATGCCTCGTTCTATGTTAAACAAACACTTCATTTTCCCAATGAGAAGAGCTGGCATTTGTTCCCTAGGGTTGTATTACTACAGCTGGCCTATAGCTATGATCATAACTTAACGTCTGCATAATGAGCCTGGCCCTCTAAGCAAGCTGACCTGTTAGGTCTGGGAATGCTTGACTGCAGTAATTACACATGTGAGCCATTTAAATGAGCATGATTAGCCGGTAACAAGCCAAAAGAGTGAAAGGTGGTGATTAGACAACTGATTCATCCACCAGTGGGAAAACTACAGGTGAATATTTGCGTTGCATATGCAGTAGTTTCCCTAACGATGTTTATACTTGTGGTGTGAGCCAGACCCTAATGAGAGCTTTAAATTGTAATAAAATGTGTGTTTGCTTCTCTAATTTAGACACAAGGCACCGCAAAGCATGGAGGAATAGACGTGCTTTTATGTCTGCGATGTCTGCTCATGTGGATCAGAAAGTTGAAAATCTTTTTAATATACACGGGTTCAGTTTGGGTCACTCACCTTGTGTTTATTTCAGTCTCTTGTTTAATTTAACCACATGCTTGTGTTGTCGGTGTCGAGCCCAGGAGTGATGCTCAAAGCCCCATGGCCTCTGGCATTTTTTTCTCTTTGCAGATAAAGAAACACATCTTAGCACATCACAATATTGTACTTTTATGTGACGAGTTTATTTATAGAATGATTCATAATTATTTTAGTATCAGACATAGTGGATCATTTCATTCTAAAGCTCGTACGTGCCACTTGCCGTCACAATATCTGACAAGCAGCTGCAGGCGTTTCACTGTGTGCCCGGGGTCCCATTCTGACAGTGTTTTTATGAGATTTCAGCTCTAATGCAAGTCTTTTTCCATCGAGCTAATTGTATAAACATACCTTTTTCAGTTGCTGCAGTGGCTCCAGGGGGTGCACAACTCTTTAATTACTCACAAAACATACATTAAAGCATTTATGGATTAATTTTTAACAGTGTTCTGTGATCATTTTCACAAGAATTGAGTGCAGCGCAAACAGAAAAAGGTACCGAGACGCGCTCAAGTGAAACCTCGAACGCTGTGGGCATTCGTGAGTAGGTTTTGTTTGAACACTTCAGGGGACACAATATTAGGAACATTAACCATCAAACACTTTTTACCCACCAGTTTATGTGTTTTTTGCATTACTTTAAGATTAAAGTGTCTTTACTTGTGTGAGGGAAAATAAAAACGTCATGCCTTGAAGTGTCAATTCCAAAAAATAGACAATAAATAAATAATTCAGTGTGACGTTCCTGCATTCTGTATATTGCTGCTACTGTGCTTAATGTTGTAACATTCTTCAAATCCTCTGCTTCTTTCAGGGTTTTGTTGTTGGGAATAAATGCATGTGTTCTAGATACTGAAAGAGACAGATCAGCAGCCTTGAAATCTATACTTATGCTTGTAGGAACAATAAGTGCTGTAAGTGAATACAAGTTAACGCTCATTTGACTCAATTAAATAATAAAAACCAATGGGTAGGGATCAGGGGTGTACAATGAGTCAGATAGTGAAACTCCTCTTCATCTTCAGCTTTCTTGCAGATGCCTGAATGTTTTGAGGTAAAAGTGGCTGGTATTTAGAACTCTTCATAATTCCCTCTACCTTGACTAAAGTTCAAGTGCCAAGTGTTATTACTGTGCCAAACCTACGTTTTGGAAAAACATCCAAACCCAGTTAGAAAAAACCCAGAACATCAAGTCTCCCAAAAGCTTGTGGGCAAATGTGTTCTGGTCTGATGAGACCAGTGGGCAATATCCGCGGCTGTACATCGAGGCCAAAGTGGAAGTATCTTAAAGTTATAATACCGCCGTTGGCTGCTGGGGCACCGTTCACCGGGCTCCAAGAAGCCCTGACTCTCAGAGAGTTACATTGGACTTCTCTCTGAAAATACTAAGTGAATACATTTTTGTCAAGAGTCATCATGGTCTCAAACATTTTATTCGGACCCTCTAATAAATTATCTGGTCCATCGTTAACTTTTTGTTCCCCTCTTAACATATGATGGCAAATAGTCTGATAAATCACCCCTGTGCTGGGGTTTGATTGACATGTCACTGAGGTAACTCATTTCGGCAGAGGAATCAGTCGGACCTTCGTGGCTTTTTTTGTTTAATAGGACATAATTTTCCTGACAGATGCTAATGCCAGCGCACATAGAGAATCACAACTGATCCCAACTCAACTCTATGAGTCCAGTCATCTGGTACATGATTGAACGTACCTCGTACACAGCTGCAGATTGACACCATGACTCACACCTGGTCACTGCGCCATCTTTTGACAGTAAGCATCAATTGCTTTGTGACATGTATTTTTCACGAGTCCACCAATGATAAAAGTCGTGAAATCGAGTTGTGACCACATCACCGGGACTGAGTCCTAGCAATTCAACATGTTGAATTGGCACAATTTCTGTCAATACGACATTTAGACTGAAAAATCTGGGTTGGGAACCACCACATATCGAGCAGATTTCCAGTTGAGTTGAGACGAGGTGAGTCACGTTTCTCTATGTGCGGTTGGCTTAACACACACCATGCATTTACTTTACTTTGTTTGGCAATGCTTGGTGAAGTCTTACAAGGTCAATAAGCTAGCCATTAGCATTAACTTATCCACAAGATTGCTGGAATACTATATTTCAGTAGCCTCACTGCCATTTGCCCAAATATGGCCACATTCTGTTTTTGGCTCCAAAATGTCATCCAGGCAGTGACAACCTGAAACCAATGGCTGACAGCATGGTCACTTTGTCCATTGATACACTGCCTGGCCAAAAAAAGGTCACCACCTGGATTTAACTAAGCAAATAGGTACGAGCCTCCCATTGGATAATTTCTGCGTGGGTGATTATGTTTCAGCTGGCAACAAGTGATATAAGGACAGTGGTGAACCATCATCTTCAAAGAAAAAATGTGGTTGGAAAAAAATCTTGAATGACCGGTAATAACTTAAATACATGGTGAAATCAAATTGTAAAAAAAACAAGTCGAGCTCAGGACTATGTTTAATAGTGAAAGTAAAAGTATTTCCACACACACAATGCAAAGGCACCTCAAGGGATTGGGACTAAATAACTGTGTAGCCTTAAGAAAACCACTTATCAGTGAGGGTAATCAGAAAAAAAGGCTTCAGTTTGCCCAAGAGCATAATATTTTGTTGTTCTGCCTTTAGCTTTGATTGTGACACACATTTGCTGTGGCATTGATTCAATAAGCTTCTGCCATGTTTCAACATTTATTTACATCCAGAGTTGCATTCATTTTTTGCCAAGATCTTGAATTTATGTTGGGAGAGTCAGAGACTGTGCAAAGTCTTCAACAGCAAATGAAAGGAAACGCTTTTACTTTCACTATTAAACATAGTCCTGAGTTCTACTGTTGTTTTTTTACAATATGATTTCACCATACATTTAAGTGATTACCGCTCACGATCATTCAAAATTTTTTTACAACCACATTTTTTCTTCGAAGATGATGGTTTCCACTATCCTTATATCACTTGTTGCCAGCTGAAACATAATCACCCATGCAGAAGTTATCCAATGGGAGCCTCGTACCTATTTGCTTAGTTAAATCCAGGTGGTGACTTTTTTTTTTGGACAGGCAGTGTACTGTATGTACAGTCTACAGATTAGACCAAGGTTAAACTTTTTGGTCACAATTCCAAAAGGCACATTTGGCATGTTTGTCATTCAGATAACCTTACAGCTAAAAAACAAAAAATACAGCAGTTTGTCGTAAAATTGTTGAGAAGTGTGTGAAAACATGTACTTATAAAGACTACTAACAGAAAGTATAAATGTAATATTGTCAGAACTTTGTGTCACCACAGTCTGTCCAGAGCTGTTGAAGAGTTTGAATTGAAGTTAAATTTGCAGAGGTAGTGACTATTTGGTGTGGTACCGTATTTTCCGCACTATAAGGCACACCGGATTATAAGGCGCACCCTCCAAAAATGTCACATTTTTAATTTTTTTTCCATACATAAGGCGCACCGGATTATAAGGCACAGTTGCGTTATGCATCCACCAGATGTCGCTGCGCTAAAACAGAAGTGACAGTAGTGGGTGCAGTTGCGCCATGCATCCACTAGATGGTGCTACAACAGAAGCTAGAGTATGCATCCACCACTTAAAAGAATGCCTGATACGTGACGGTAAATCAAATGTTATAATAACGCTCGAAATAGTGCAAAGCAATAACAATATAACAATAGCTCAACGTTGTTCAAACGTTAATGTCCATA